>JBBPTZ010000487.1:0-20418 GCA_038094315.1 Phylloporus cf. tubipes | reverse complement strand
CATTTGTGGTGTGTGGAATGAACCAGCTGGCGATCGGTCAGAAACAACATCAAGTTGCTATATTTGGTGTATTTGTACAGAGACTCCTATTTACGCCTTCATGCGGAACAACATCGTGTGTTGCCCAATCTCGTTCCTCCTGAACGTGACTTTGCTATCGGGCAATGTCGTGCAAGGCAGTATTCTCTATTCAATCATAGTTTCTTTTCTGCTATGGGTCACCGACATCGTTTTCTTGATTAGGAATTTCATTAGAGTTTGGTTAGGGAACTGTACGTGGCAGTGGCACGCATTCGGTACGTTAGAGTTGGCATCGCCTCTGAATTTTTGGGATTGCGCTTGCGGAGATCAGCTTAGGGGTGTGGCAGCCAGAGAGTTGTTCATTTTACGGTGATTAGGAAGGGCACACATCGTGTCTGAGAAATCTGTTGTGGAGCCTACGGTGAGGCGTGTTTCTTGAAGTTCCGAGATTGGGTTGCCCAGGGACTGTTCCTATTCGTATCTCAAGTACTCAGGATGACCGAATACTAACTTTGCATGTCAAGTATAATATTATACCTTGTTCAAGTAGTGTCGCTTTCAAAATCGCAGTCAAAGTTGTCGGAACAGCAGCACACTGGTTGTTATCAACATTGATCAGTTCACACGCGCTCAGTCAGCGGTTCATCTGCCATCACGATCATGATATTTATCATTCGCGGGTTTTGTTCCTGTCGAGTTCGCGGTCCATCAACGCTGGGCAACTGGAAACACTACCTCGCTCGAGTATCGTCGCGCGACGTCAAGCATGACTTCCTCTATCGATTACGGTGACCTCGAGTTTACTAGACCAGCTGACAAAATCAAGGCCGTCAATGTCCCCGATGTTCCCAAGGAGATTTTCACTGGAATGAAAGAGTACGAAGATGCCGCTCGGGGTATGTTCGTTGTTGTGTTCCGCTTTGAGTTTCATCCCGCGATCAATGATCACTAGGTTTCGACCTGTACGGTTTCGAGCGCACGGTAAAGACTCCCAACGGCGACGTTCCTGGCGGTCTCTTTCTCGCACATCGGCCTGAAGATGCCCGGGTGTCGCAGGTTTATAGGATCTCCACCGATCCGTCCAACACTGAGCTGGAGCGTCTCACGCATTTCGACATTGGGACCGGTCGGATTATCTCCAGATTCACACCCATTGCCGGCGAGGATTGGCGCGGCGTGTACAGGCCAGGTGGTGCGATAATGGCCATGGACTTTGATGGAAACGAGCATTTTCAACTTTGGTGCATACAGAGTTGGAAATACGTCCGCTCAAAGTTCTAACG
This sequence comes from Phylloporus cf. tubipes, assembly GCA_038094315.1. Taxonomy (NCBI): domain Eukaryota; kingdom Fungi; phylum Basidiomycota; class Agaricomycetes; order Boletales; family Boletaceae; genus Phylloporus; species Phylloporus cf. tubipes. The sequence goes on along the minus strand of JBBPTZ010000487.1, from coordinate 19,114 downwards.
TTGATGGTTTCAGGCGTTACTGGGAAGACGCCCTCTGCGACAAGGACTTTCCAAAGATCGATGGCGAACTCGATAACACCCCTGGTAAAGGTCGCATTGAGAGACTAACTCACGACGACTACAGGTACGGCAGTATCGTGATATCGCCATCCAACAAGTCTGTCTAGATCCGTATTTTGTTGGCAGCTTTTCATGGGTGTTCTTAGGTTAATGGCGTTCGTTTCCAATAAGGAAAACGATTCGGATACCCTTGCCTACTTGACTTGTTTGGTGGGATCCAACACCGGAGCTACCTGTGACTCGACTCCATTCGATCTTCCCTCCAAGTTAATCACTCCTCTTCTTCGAGACGGAAAGACAGAACGATGGGTCACTCTGTCAATCTCTGTCGACGACAAATACTTGCTTCTTGCACGTGCCTACGGAAACGCCTATCAACCTATGTTCGTGGTTGAGATTTCCGGTTCAGAGCCAGGAAAGCTCGAGCGTATCATTCTTCCAGGAGCTACAGAACACGAAGAAGCGACCACAGTTCATGGTTACTTCTCTCTTGATCCTGCCAATCCCCATCTGATTTATATCGTCACGAATGCGTACGGTGACTTCGACGCGGTCATATCATACGATATCGATCAGCGCACGGTCACACACATCACCACTCCAGGTCTACACACCTCTGTTCCTGTTCTGAGACCCATTGCATGGGAGGTAGGACATCTCGCAGTCACGAACGTCTGCATCTACTTTGCAGCGAACGTGGAGGGTTGGCGCACTCTGTATGCTATGCCTCTCAATGGCCCCCACAAGAACTCGGTGGTCGAAGTCAAGCTTGCATGGGAGGGTGGATGGTTCTCGTACACACACAACGGGCGAAATGGACACCCTCACCAACTTGTACTCCGCTTTGCTTCCTATCGGGCGCGTGGATTCGTCCAAAGGGCAAACTTGGACTTGCAGAAGCTCAAGCATACTTCGGATGGTCATGCGTATGTCGATGTCGAACTGACACCTTATGTTCAGGCGGCAGCACCCGAAGTAGCCAAAGCTGTCGCGCCAAGGCTGATCAAGTTTAAAAGCTTTGATCAGTTGGAGGTTCCTGCGTTGTATTATCACCCGAATGAAGGTCAGCGCAAGGTTCCCGTCGTCATCCATATTCATGGTGGCCCCGAGTCGCAGGCTACGGTACAGTATAGAACGCAAGTCCAAGCATTACTACTTACCTTGAATAAGAATCGGCTGACAACTATGACGTAGTGCAATTCACGGTTATCTTCTGAACGAGCTGGGAATAGCCGTGATTTATCCAAACGTAAGAGGTAGTTCAGGCTACGGAAGGAAGTATATGTCAGCGGACGACGTTGAAAAGCGCGAGGATGCTGTCAGGTGAGTGGCCTGTGTTTTTTCTTGCTCTATTTTTTAGGAGGATGACAGGGACATTGACGAGTTGATAAAATATATCGAATCTGGATTGTGTGGAGAACTGGACGCATCTCGGATTGCAGTCACGGGTGGTTCATGTGAATATTTCGTTTTCTTCTATCCCACCACACGTCTTGACGTCTCTGCGCCTAGATGGTGGATACATGGTTTTTGTGAGCTCGCTTGCTCGATCTGATCTCGCGTGTACCTCGCTCTCTAACCGAACCTATGCAAGGCCACACTCACGCATTATTTCCCAAAACTCAAATGCGGCGTTGCCAACTTTGGCATCGCAAACTTTGTGACGTTCCTCGAGAATACCGCTTCGGTACGTCGTGCAAACAGACGCCTCGAATACGGGGACGAATCGGACCCTGCCATCCGTGCCTTTTTGGAACGCATTTCACCCCTCAACAATGCAGAGAGAATCACTGTCCCTCTGTTCATCACACACGGCGAAAACGACACGCGGGTGAGGGTGGACGAGGCTGTGTCCATGTTCAAGATCGTGCGGGGCACATTGGGGGAACGTGTGCAACTGGTGATTTGTGAAGGGGAAGGACACGGTAGGCTTTGCTAATTGGTTGTTCGCGCTGCTCGATCGTTGGCTCATGCGGATTTGGGTCGTTGTAGGGTACAAACAAAAGAGGGTGATCGAATACGTGAATGCGGCAACGATCGATTATTTGAAGAGAACCTTGTTGTCGTGGTCAGTCCTTCTCTTCATGCGCTATTCTTGAACAAACCGTGATTTGGGCGCAGATAGCTCTGGTCTAGGGTTGGGTCGTCTATAGCGTGTAACTGGATAGTGTATAGGGTAGAATGGCCTTGGATAAAGTTGTCGGGACCATGACGAATTAATTTCGTCGGGCCATGGGCTTCTGCTAGTCATTCAAATGTCACACTTTTCACTGCAGAATCAGAACCTAATTCTATATCAAAAAGCATCATTTTTACATTCCAAAACTACCATTATTTCATGCAAGATATTTCCAGGATGGCCTGGTATATCTATTTCAATATCACCAACTGGTTCATATTAGTGTTCAGGATCATCACCACCATGGCTGATTGCAAGGAATCATACAAGTCAAATTCCTTGTCAACTTGAACAATCAATGGTACATAACAAAAATATTTGTAGGACATCTATGAAGGCCAGTCATAAAGAGGAATTGAAGGGAAGGCTACCAGACAGGCTGCAAACAATCAGAGAAAAAAAAGAAAATGTGACTCCAAACATATCAGGTCCATCAGCCCTCCAAGTTTGCATCAGCAACATATGGGTCTGCAGTAGCATAAGAACAAGCTGAATAGAAAGGCAAATTATCCTTACCTCCACAAGACCTGTAGAATACAACTGTATCAGCAGCTATAGACTCTGTCTGAGTTGCACCTGCTGGAATACAGCCCAGAAAGTATGTTTGACAGGTGAGAGAATGCTGTTGTTGAACACCTTGATTCCCATTGAGAATGATGTCAACTGCACGTATGGTAGCACCAGCAAATGCGTAGCAAGACGTTCTGAGAAAAAAGTATTGAGGCATGTGAAACCGGACAAGGCATGCGAGATAGGAAATGGCGTAAATGGACGGTGCATTGTTGGGAACCCAACCAATGTGATAGAGTTGGTCGTCACGGAGTGTGACGGTAGCAGCGAGGCCAAGAACAGTGACCTGGTCGTTGGCAGGTCCCCAGAGACCGAGGCGTGCGGGAAGCGTACGATCTGTAATCCTGCGCTCGACTTTGACAAGGGTGATGGAGACAGGCTCGTCTGAGCCCTGAGGTGGTGGCCTGGACTGGACCGACAAAACCAGGTATTCGTGTTGGAAAGAAGCAGATCGTTTCTTGTACAGATCGATGCTTGTGACGATGCGGTCCCGGTTCCTTCCAGTGTCTGCACGAATTCGGGCATACCAGGCCAGTAGACCCTGCGGCTGGGGGTCGAGAAGAGCGTCGCCAGACTCGGACATGGAGAACGTAAATTTTTCTAAGTCGAGCTCGGAGAGAGAGGCGAGAGGGAGGTTGACATAGTATTCCATGTTGGTTGTTTTGCGGAACGAAGAGCAATGACATCATGCCATCTTGGCTGACTCAGCGCTGAAGCGCTGATACGGTACATGTTGTGGTATCGCGAACTTGTGAATTAACGGGCCCAACGAGCATTGTCAGCCCGAACACGACTTCAAATTAACACGGATACACCCAGGGACACGTGAATACAACTGTGCTATGCAGACCAGCCACTCGAATCTTTCTTTGGCCATCAAGACAAGAGTAAATCCTCCATCAACAGAAATTTGCGTCGAATGCACTTAGCATGGCTCTCAAACGATCACTCACGCACTGTCCTGTCCAGGTCCAGGTCCATGTAAACGGATATGACGTCAAAGGAATACTTGCCAGTGACAAAATGTCCCTCCCCGAGGCGAGGTAGTCACGAGATTCGCAATGTCTTCTGGCCGGCAATTAGGCGCTACGGAAAATGTAACGGCGCGAGCGGCGAACCTGGAACGAGGCGACTGACGCTCACAGACCCCTCAAGCAGTTCCGGGTCCGCATCGCCGACGCGGCAAGCGTCTCTTCGTCGGCCGCTATCGTCGCTCAGTAACCGTCTGACCCACACCAGGACCGCATACTAGCTGGACACTCACTGAGAGCGTTTCAGGAGTTCATGGTGGTGTTGTACCGGACAAGTTCTAACGCCGACGTGATCAGAATCTCGAGCCAAGTGAAAGGGCGAGATTACCAGTGGCACATGAGACCTCTCATTGCGACCTCACGCAGTATGCGGCCATCAAGGGGACCCCCTACCTTTCCTGCATTGGGGCATTCTGCACAATCAACACGCACTCCCAAGGGACTCGCAGGAAGCGTCATTGATGCTGCCCCGTCTACCTCCGACTACACGCGTGAACTCCAACGTGTACTCTAACTCTTGTCGAGGGCAAGTTCTCTCGACACCGGGGATGCGCCATCGACTTTTCCCTGTCGCCGCAGCCCGTAGGACACTCAGCTTCCCAAGCATTCACCTTGCGCACTCCGGCCAAAGGGCAAACTTGGACTTGCAGAGGCTCAAACATACTCCGGATGGTGATGCGTATGTCGTTGTCGAACTGACGGCTTATGTTCAGGCGGCAGCACCCGAAGTTGCCAAAGCTGTCGCGCCAAGGCTGATCAAGTTTAAAAGCTTTGATCAGTTGGAGGTTCCTGCGTTGTATTATCACCCGAATGAAGGTCAGCGCAAGGTTCCTGTCGTCATCCATATTCATGGTGGTCCCGAGTCGCAGGCTACGGTGCAATATAGGACGCAAGTCCAAGCATTACTACCTTGGATAAGGGTCAGCTGACGACTATGACGTAGTGCAATTCACGGTTATCTTCTGAACGAGCTGGAAATAGCCGTGATTTATCCAAACGTAAGAGGTAGTTCAGGTTACGAAAGGAAGTATATGTCAGCGGACGACGTTGAAAAGCGCGAGGATGCTGTCAGGTGAGCGGACTGAGTTGTTTCCTGGTCTATTTACGAGGAGGATGGCAGGGACATTGACGAGTTGATCAAATATATCGAATCTGGATTGAGTGGGGAACTGGACCCATTTCGGATTGCGGTCACGGGTGGTTCATGTGAATATTTCGTTTTCTTCTATCTCACCACCTGTCTCGACGTCTCTGCGCTCAGATGGTGGATACATGGTTTTTGTGAGCTCGCTTGCTCGATCTGATCTCGCGTGTACCTCGCTTTCTAACCGAACCTATGCAAGGCCACACTCACGCATTATTTCCCAAAACTCAAATGCGGCGTTGCCAACTTTGGCATCGCAAACTTTGTGACGTTCCCCAAGAATACCGCCTCGGTGCGTCGTGCAAACAGACGCCTCGAATACGGGGACGAATCGGACCCTGCCATCCGTGCCTTTTTGGGACGCATTTCACCCCCGAACAATGTAGAAAAGATCACGGTCCCGCTCTTCATCACACACGGGGAAAACGACACGCGGGTGAGGGTGGACGAGGCTGTGTCCATGTTCAAGATCGTGCGGGGCACATTGGGAGAACGTGTGCAGCTGGTGATTTGTGAAGGGGAAGGACACGGTAGGCTTTTACGAGTTGGTTGTTCGCGCTGCTCGATCGTTGGCTCATGCGGATTTGGGTCGTTGTAGGGTACAAACAAAAGAGCGTGATCGAATACGTGAATGCGGCAACGATCGATTATTTGAAGAGAACGTTGTTGTCGTGGTCAGTCCTCCTCTTCGTGCGCTATTCTTGAACAAACCGTGATTTGGACGCAGATAGCTCTGGTCTAGGGTTGGGTCGTCTATAGCGTGTAACTGGAAAATGTATAGCCTTGGATAAAGTCGTCAGGTCCATGACGAATTAATTTCGTTGGGCCATGGGCTTCTGCTAGTCACTCAAATGTCACGTTTTTCGCTGCAGAATCAGAGCGCAGTTCAATACGGCCAAAAGGTTTTTGTAGCAACAAGAGTTCAGGACCATTGTCAGCGAACAACATGAATCACCTGTAATACAAGTCACAAACAGTACAATATACACATGTATGAGTTTCTTCTATCCTCAAGGTTGACCACCTCATTCGAGCGGTTCATGCGTCCTCTCGTTCCTCATCGCCCAATCCGCATCTAGAGTGTCATGCAACGGGAGCTCTTTCATGAACAACGAAGACGCGAGTCCGACGCCACCAAGTATAGCCAAGACGCGCCATACAACCGCAAGACTGCCCGCAAAGGCGTCTTGAACCTCGGACAAGGTCTGCGGGGGGAGCCTAGACAGTTTCGGTATAAGCGCATACATGATCGCAACCCCCTGCGGAACGGATTGGGTGAATGACGCTGGAAGCCTCTTTGCGAGTTCGTTTTGCAGCACGGCACTTCCGATGGTGATACCCCACACCTATAAGTGGACGAAGCAGCGCGCGAGGTGACATAGGTGTCGATGGAGGAGAGTTCGGATACTCACGGCGGAAAACGAACGGACAAACCACAAGAATGCGAGTGCGGGTGCATTCTGTGAAACTGGTAGGGGAGCTTGAATGGCGTACGCGGGTGTCGGGTTCAGCATACTACCACGAGTCAAGTTTGGGTCAGACGGACATCAACGATAAAGACGCACCCTACGCCCCATCCAACCAGCGCCATAAACGCAGTTGGTTTTATGAGAGGGTCGGTCGCGCGAGTCGTGCTCATCAAACCAAGACCGACAATGATGAAGACCCATCCTATCCACATTTGTGGTCTGTATCGTCTAAAGGGCTTGACTGACAACCCAGCGAGGATTGTTGCAGGAGACGCAAATGAGAACGAGAGCAAGTAAATTCCAGATTTCACGGGGGATGCTCCCTTGCAAGCCTGGAAGTAGACTGGGAGATAATCTGTACAAACATGATGATACGCAGAGGTAGTGGCACCTTCAAATAAACTCACAAACGATTGAATAAACGATGACACAGCTAAAGAATGCTTGCATATAGCTGGCGCACACATGAGCGCACGAGGGGATGACTTCCGACAACATGTCTTACCCACTGAGGCTGGTCAAGTTGGTCATTAAGGAGAGCGGCACCTGAACGAGTAGGTTGAGATGGAACTTGCATCAAATAACACAATGTAGCACATACGAGTGGATCTCTTGCAAGGGCGGCCTCGTACCAGATGAAGACTCCGAGGTCAACAAGGCCAAGGACTAATGCGACAAGTACTTTGGACGAATCCCATGGCGCAGTAATACCACCCCACGTCAACGCTATCGTATACGCGGCGGTGCTCGATATCACAAGGAAATTGCCACTGTCGGTTAGATGGTGAGTCGGACCGGGTTCACGGAGGCCATTGCGTTCGGACGTACATCCAATCCATTCGCGCGAGCTTTTCTCGATAATTACCAGGGGGGACAGGTAGATCCAAAAGGAACACGACCAAGATACACGCTACGAACGCGATGGGAAGATTGAGGTCTTGTTGAATGAGTTTCTCATATATCCTGCGCAATTCTAGGACACTCACAAAAGAGCCAACGCCACTGCCCCTGCGCGGCGAGGCTACCACCGACTACGGGACCTATCGACCCCGCAAAACACCATACACTGCGTAAAAGAAAATGAGTTCGCGTCAATAAATCCCAACGTCAAGCGCATCTCACAGTCCATATAAACTAACATATATGCCACGTTCATGCAGGGTAACAAGGTCAGCTAAGATGATGCCTGTGAGAGACTGAATCCCGCCCCCGCCGAGGCCTTGAATGGTCCTGCCTGCAATAAGCATAGACATGCTATTCGCGCCACCACATATACCACTACCGAGAGCAAAGAGACCTATAGTTATTAGAATGGCAGGACGTCGGCCGAAAGTCTGAGCGAGACCACCGCTCATTGGGAGAAACGCAGTGGAAGCAAGGGCATAAGCAGAACCGACCCAGGTAAACTGAGACGCGTGCAAAGCGTCGGCGATGGTAGGAAGAGCAGTAGAGACCGAGGATAACTCGAGGGAAGAGAGAGTAAGGCAAGTACACATAGAGACGAAGATGAGCCAGAATTTGAGGTCCTTCTTGGACCGTATTGGAGCGCCTCTGCCATGCTCGTTTGGCCGGAACTTTAGAGGATGATCACTTGAATTCCGGGAAGGCATGAAGAGATCCGAATAGCAGACATCGCACCTCACAGACTTTAAGACCTAGTAGGTGTTTGCCTATCGAGGACTAGGCGACGGTGTTTGAACGTCACATTACAGAACTTGAGCTGTTTTGAATCCACCGTCGTGGCTTAGTGCCAAAAAAGCTAAATTGCTTTCGATGCTATACCGTGTTGGTTGGGAAAGAGTTGGAGGGCTGCGGATCACCATGCGGGCTGGCCACTTGGTTGACGGTTCCATTCGATTTCCAGAACGGCTAATACCGAGACTACTGTAATATTGTACTAGCAAATCTAATTAACCTAGACTCGTAGTCGCCGCTTGTCTTTAAATTTATCCCTCGCGGTCGTTGGTATCTGTTCTACTTATCTATGTACAAGGTAGTAAAAGCGCTAATCTCTGGCAATTGCCTAACTCGCGTGTCACGCACACCGCACTTTTCCCCCAGTAGCATACGGCTACATTCCACACCGTTCAGCTACTAATACCATACAGTATTTACCTCCTTTGTTTAGCCTCGCACAACTTTGCACGAGGTCCGTCGTGGAGGGCATGAAGAAGTGGATGACAGACGCCGACGAACGTACTAGCGACGCCGTTTTGCGTGCCCATCATCTGTTTCGGCATACCAGCTCTTCTCGCGGCCGCTCACTTGAGGTCGGCTCACTTCGTCTTCGTATCCCGAGTTCATCCTTGCGAAACTGATCTTATAAGACACGTGATGAAGTGTTCCTGCAGACATAAAAGCTTCCGCCCAGGCGAGCTCAAGCTCCCTTCGGCACCACCGCTCACGAGTCACGATGGTCAAATTTAGGCTCCTTGCGGGGGGCTTTACTGCTTACATTGCATCCTACCTATTCAACACTGATGACAACTCATTGACCTACCTTGATCAGTACACAACGGAGCCCAACGTGTCGTGGATCATCTCTCACCCGACGAACAAGAGTATATTATAGTATGTATTCCTTCTGTCCTCGCCTTTGATTCGACGCGAGCGCCCCCGCATACCAATAGCGCGACCAACCAGAACACAAATGGGGCCATACAGTCTTTCACTGTCGGTTCAGATGGGGCAGTCACTCCAGTGGATACATTCAACTCTGGTGGAAGAGGTCCCAATTACTGCGTTGGCCTGACCACAGGCCAGGTTGGAGTCGGCAATGTGAGCATCTTTACAAGCTTAGATGGTTGCACTATTGATGTCTAAATAGTATGGCTCTGGTACAGCGCGCATCATCCCCACTGAGAGTGATTATTTGCACTTTTCTGATAACTCGGTCATCTGGACGTTCCCCGTCCCTACCACTGGCAGTCAAGGCACCTCGGAACCTCACATGATCTACCAATATGGCAATGAGGTCTTTATTCCAGACAAGGTCAGCTAGCGAGTCGGGGTCATTAATTCTATATCTGAGTACCTAAGTACAGGGAAGCGACAAGATTTGGCGACTTGGCGAGGTTGACAGAAACCCCGGCAATTTCTCCGTTCATGGTGATATCCAACAACCCATTGGAAGCGGACCTCGCCATATCCGTATCAGAGGTATGCCCTCGCGTCTGTCTCTTTGGTATTTCTCATTGACCGCACTCCAGACAATATGTTGTATACCCTTCATGAGTTGACGAGTACTTTGACTCTCCAGGAGGTTCCTTCCTACCCGAACGGCACATCTGAAATTATCTCCAACGTTTCCATCATTCCCCCCAACCCACCTGCAGGCTCTGCATTTGCCGCTGCAGAAATTCTCATTCCCGAGCCAAGTGCAGAATATCCGACTCCATACATCTACGTGTCGAATCGCAATACGGGTGTCCAGGATTCTCGTGGAGACACTATTGCAATCTTTGAGAATGTCGACAATCAGCTCGTTTTGCGGAACCAGGTGTATACTGGACTCGACCAGATCCGTGCAATGATGTCAGGTGAGCAGGCAGGCTTTGGAGGTGAGGCCTACATTGCTGCCGCTGGGTTTGCGGGAACCGCGGGGGTGAAGGTGTTCAAGAGAACGGAATGTGGTGCCAACCTGGAGGAGGTCGCGGTGAACACCGTTATTCCGACTAGAACGTCCTTTGTTTGGTTGAACCAATTCTAACTGCTGTATTTAATTGTTGGTAAAAGATCCATTTGGTTTATGAACTCGTTCAGAAAACATGTTGAAGAGTTCTATCTGCTCGTGCTTACTCAGTCCCATGCGTCCTCTCCAATGTGACGGACAAATGGGCATCTCCCTGGGATGCATGGGCCTCGTAGGTCGTGCCAATATAGCATCTATTATTTCTGGAACGTTCTCTGGCTTCACATTGCCAAGCCTATCCACAGAGATTAACGACATTCGGGCCTAGTACTACATTTGGAGAACACACCATTCACCATGAGGATAAACCAAGACATTCGCGGCATATCTATATCACACAAAGCAAAAGTGTCGTCAATAAAATCACGCCATCTCTCTGTCCAGGTCCTAGTCGGATTGGTGTGAACTCACTTGTGTCCACCCACGTGCCCGACCTCTGCGAGCTTGATACGCGTGCTTGGATCGGAAGCGCCGCGCTGTCGACGTCTGTCCAATTCGACTCGGATGGTACGCGCGACCGCCCCGCCCATGTCACCGCACCGACAGTCCCGCGCGCCGTGCGTGCACACGTACAGATGGAGATCGTCCGAGTGCGGTGCTGTAGGGGCGCCGAACAGAGGCTCGACGTGCGCTCGCAACGACTTGGCAACATCCTCAACGTTCGCCAGCGACACCGCCTCGACCTCCAACTTGCCTTGCGCGCTCGAAAACGCCGTTAGGTGGTATGTCTCTGCGTTTCCATCCTCCTCGGTCGTTCGTGCGGGCTGCGATGGGGACCAGGCAAAGTTGACGGCGCCGCCCCAGGGTGCAGTGGCAAGCAGAAGCTTGCGCTGGACGGGGGTTGTGTATTTGGCGGGGTACGCGCTCGGAGGTTGGCGGGTGTGAAGGAAGACGTAGCAGCGGTGTGCGGGGACGGTTCCTGCAAGCTGCTCGAGAGCCGAGTCGGTCGTGGAGAGCGCGCGTCGACCGAGCGCTAAACTGCGGACAGTGGTTGCGCGAGAAAGGTGTGCCATGACACGTGAGAAGGTTTGCTATTAGCAAGGCTACCAAAGTAACAAGACCGGCGCCTAGATATCTTTCTCCTCCAAGAACCTCTCGATTGCTGTCCACAGCTCCTTTGCAAGCTCTTCCTTGTTGCCTGTCACCGTTGGCTCTCGAACGGTGCCAACAGGAACGAGGTATGCATCTTTGAACTTGTTTGGCTGTTGCACAACGTCAGGACTGGCAGCCGCAAATGCAGACGTGTACGCTCCGACGTCAGGACGTGCGAAGAAGGGGTATGCCAGGATATCCATGAGCCATGACACCCTGCTGCGCGGTGGCTTATGTGAGAACGTGTTAACAGCACCCAGGTCGAGAGATACGACTTTGATTGGTGACCCTTCCGCTCTGAGCTTCTACTGCAACTCAAAAGGATAAAGAATGGCGCCCAATTTCGAGTACCCTACGACGACGTGGATCGAATTGGCCACAGGTCAGAATTCAGACTAGACTCACCATAGCGGGCAAACCACGGAAGGTAGGCATTCCTATATTCGTTATTGAAATCATCTGGGTTGCGGAAACAAGGTTCTCCGGAAAGAAACTTGTGGGCTTCCGAAGAAACCTAGAAGAATGGTGGTTTAGATGCAATAATATATTTGTGGTAGGAACAGGTCATACCACAACGACACGAACATCAGAGTTTGGCTCAGCTGCCGTCTGGTTCAAGACGGGCATCAATTCATGAGTCAAGATGAACAAGCTTATTACACTGCAATGTCACATGAGCACATGATTTCAGCTCATTCAAAACATCCATGGCACACTTGACAACAAAAAGTGCCTCCATGCCTTCAAACCAACTATTAATCAATGCTTGCCGAAGCACTTGGGCGGTACACCATCAGGAGTCAATCGGTATGTTTCCATAAATCTATGGTGGAATCAACTACATTACCTATGGACATGCAATGATAGATTCATACAATGTGGCATTATGAACTGGAATTGACCAATTCATGATTCAAGTCACTTGAATGAGGTGTGACTGCTTACTGAGAACATCCAGGCATTTCTCCTTACTCATAAATTCCTGAGCAGCTGTCTTCGCATTTTATGGATCAATCAGGTTCAACTCCAGCCAGATGACCTCGCCATTGCCTGGACTGAGTCCTTCCTGTTTCAATTTCGCAATGGCTTCCTCTGCTCTGACCTTGTTCCAAGTGGCTATGTAGACTTTTGCACCTTTTCGTGCAAGGTGCCTGACAGTGGCATATCTGGGATTCAGAAGGTCACCCACTTTCCGCCAGTCACAATGATGACTTTACCAGACAAGTTTGGCAAGTCGGTGAGCAGGTTGAACAATTTAGAAAAGAGACCCATGACAGCCAAGTAACAGAATGGCAGAGGAATGCCCCTATTTGTGGGTTGAGCTGGCCACAAGAGTTGGTGCATGACAGTTATGCTGTGGTGGTCAGGGGTCACACTAGATGATGGATTGACCACCATTCTTTGTGTACATCTACCTCAATATCATCAACTAGTTTATATTAGTGCTAAGGGGTCATCACCACAACAGCTGATCACAAGGAATTGCATGTGCAATCAATGCATGTCAAAAATACTTGTACAACATCTATAAAGGCCAGTTGTAAAAAGGAAAAGAAAGAAAGACTACCCAACAGGCTGCAGGCAATTAGAGAAAGAAGAACACATGATTAAAAACAGGTCCATGATGTCCATTCAGCCCTCCAAGTTTGCACCAGGAACATGTGAATCTGTGGTATCCATAAGAATGAGTTGGATAGAAGGGCAAATTATACTTACCTCTGTAAAAGCTATAAGCTGAGGCTGTAACAGTGGCTACAGACTCTACCTAAGTTGCTCCTGCTGGAATACAGCCTAGAAAGTATGTTTGATGGATGAGGGAGTGCTGTTGTTGAACACCTTGATTCCTGTTGAAAGTGATGTCAATTGTATGTATGACAGCACCAGCAAATGCATAGCAAGATGTTCTTAGAAGAGAGTATTGAGGGATGTGAAGCTGGACAAGGCATATAATGTTGAGAATGCTATAAAGAGTTGGTGCATTGTTGGGAAGCCAATCAAGATGATAGAGTTGGTCATCACTGAGTGTGACAGCAGCAGCAGGCCCAAGAACAGTGACCTGGTTGTCAGCAGGTTTTCAAAGACCGAGGTGTGTGGAAAGTGTACAATCTGTGATCCTGCACTTGACCCAGACAAGTGTGACAGGGAGGGGATTGTCTGAGCCCTCAGGTGGTGGCGAGCCCTCAGGTGGTGGTGAGCCCTCAGGTGGTGGCCTGGACAGGACCGACAGGACCAGGTATTCATGCTGAAAGAAAGAAGCAGATTGTGTCTTGTAGAGATCAATGTTTGTGACAACAAGGTTCTGATTCCTTCCAGGGTCTTCACAAACTTGGGTATGCCAGGCCCATACTCCCTGGGGCTGGGTATCAACTTGGAGAGTGTCACCAAATATGAAGAACATAAGTTTTTCCAAGTCGAGCTTAGAGAGTAAGGTAAGAGTGAGGTTGACATTGTATTCCATGTTGATTGTTTTGTGGAATGAAGAGCAATGATATCATGCCATCTTTGCTGACTCAACCATGTGCTGATACAGTACATGTTGTAGTATCATGAACTTGTGAATTAACGGACCCAATGAGCACCATCAGCCTGAACACGACTTCAAGTTAACATGGATATGCTCTGACTTACGGCTACAGCTATAGTGGGATACATGAACACAACATACTCGAATTTTTCTTTGCATCAAGACAAGAGTAAATCCTCCATCAACAGAAATCTGCATATGCACTCAGTGTGGCCCTTGAACAATCACTCATGCATTGTCCTATCCAGGTTCAGGTCCATGTAAACAAATATGACATCAAAAGAATAATTTCCAGTAACAGAATGTCCCTCCTCCAAGGCAAGGTTCATGATGTCATCCCCTACATCAGCAAAACCATAATTATATCCCAGGCTGTCCAGAGTTACAGCATATTACAGTATTACTACAGATTACTACAGAATGCAACCAAAAATGGCATAGTAGATTATAGCAATTGACAGCATGATTTGACAGGACCCTGGCATCACATCATGTCACAGTTCATCACAATGTGACATATCAGCTCAGCAGCACAGTGGGACAGCACTATAGCTGGGCAATGTGACAGGCACCTAGCCCCACAACATGTCACAATCTGTCACAGTACAGCACACCAGCTCAATGGCACAGTGCGATAGCGCATAGTGTCAACAGGGACTGTAGTAACTACATAGATACAAGTAATAGTAATTCCTAATTAGCCTAACTGGCCAGGACTTATATGATTTTTTGGATGAGTCATGTTACATAATCATGTTCATTTTGTGTCACACTCATCATGACCAATGAATTCTTATCCCACACCACTCTGCCTCTATTGCACCATTGGAAGCCTGACCACTCATCTCTTGCCCCAATGATGGTGACAACAATGCGTCCCATCCAGTCCCCCACTGTGTCAATGACAATGAGGATGATGATAGGATGCCCCAGCCCCTCTCTTTACTGCACCAATGACAACAACAACAACATGTCCTGTCCAGCCCCCACTGTGTCAATGACAAGAGCACAGTGGCATGGTGTCCTGGTGCCTCCCCTCACTGCATCAATGACAACAACAACGCAAGCTCCTACAGCACCAATGACAATGACAATGGTATCCTAGTGCCTTCCCTCAATGAAAAAAACACGTCCTGTCCAGCCCCCACTGCTGTAGGGATCCTGGGCTCCCTACATATAAAATCATATGTTCCCCCAAGTCCTAGAATCACTTACATTTGCCTATCTCTGCTTCCTAATCATCCAGTCTGTCCTGCTGACCATCCAGTCCACCCAGAACCTACTATCCAGTCACAGGATACTTTATGGCCAGCTGGAATGTCTGTATCTGTCCATCTGTGTCCTTTGTCCTCTGTTCATGCACCTAGGCTTGTCGGTGAGTGTTTCTCTACTATCTTTTTCTTAGCTTCCATTATACCATGTTCACACTACTACTCAAAATGGGCTTACTCCCTTCACAACTACTATACTCTTCTTTATCCTTGATGTTTCATCAGTTACTACGGACTCCATTAGCATGTGATACATACTTAGAGTTTCAGATATGCCCAGACTATAAAAGGATGTCTTGTGCATTTTGAAACCATCTTCCATTCTCCCTTTTACGATGGTTCTAAGCCTTCCAGACCCTTCTCTCTCTATCCAGCTCATGTTATGATTCACCTCTCTCTTTTTCTTTCTTCTCACGGACACCATTTTCCTTTTTATCTACGATGACTCACTTCCTCCACATCAGCTGATTATTCATCACTTGCTAGTCATCATTTCCATCCATCCTATGGCATTTCCATCTCACCATTAGTCATACTTCTTTGACATTGTTCCATAATGTTCTTTTCCTATCTTGACGATAGTTTCCTTTCATATCCTTGGTCTGTGCACATCCTCCTTCTCCTTAAATAACTGGCCGCACACACATGTATTCTCTAAGCTATTTCTTCTTGGAATAACATTCAGTTGATCACTTACTACAAGTCTGTCTTGTCGTTCACCTAGCCAATCTCCTCGACTCCCTTCTTTCCTGCACTCAACGTTCTCTATCTCAATTCTAGCCAGGCTCTTGCCTCTAGACCTCTCCGTGTCCAGTCAAGCATACGCCTCTGTTGACATCGTCACATCAATCCAAGACTATGCTCACCCCTACCTGGGTCAAGCATAACAAAAGAAATAGCTTCTCAAGAATTGCCTACCATCATGTAGTGCCCATTCACCATTGCTTGCCCACTGCACCTGAACCCCCACCTTTGGGGAATTCCTCGAGACCCACAGACACCCACCCCCCAAGAAACCTCTAGCTCACCATCCTCCTCCGAGGACACACATTTCATTGACACCGAACCTCCATCCCCCACCCACGAAACTGTCCAACTAGGACAAAACCTCGTGCACCAGCTCTCTGCTAGCGCCATCATCCCCAGAAGCCTGATGCCTCTGTCTCCCACCCCTGTCTCTAGACACCCCCACTTCAGATCAAAAACCCCACCTCACCCACCGACTCCCATGTCATCATCAAAACCCACAGAACTCCATGTCGGAACCCCTGAAGAATACGATGGATCTCTGTCTAAAGCCACTCAATGGCTCATCTCCATCTGTTTATACCTCCTCATCAATGGAAAAATCTATGATGATGATGATAAGCGAATTGGATTCGCTCTATCCTACATGAAGAAAGGAACCGCCCTCACTTGGGCCTCCATCTGCACCCAGAAAGCCCTTGACAACAACGCCTTCGGGATGTTCAAGGACTTCATCAAAGACTTTGACAAAATGTTCAAGAGTACGAATGTCCGAACTGAGGCCATCTCTTGGCTTGCAAACACCAGGGTATGGGATGACTCATTCCTTCTGAAATATCTCTTCCAGTTCAAACTAAAAGTCATCGAGGCTGAGCTCGACAAAACCACCCATGCCTCCACCATTATTGCATACCTTCAGGCCGGAATCCTCTCCTGGCTGATGGACTGTATGTGTTCCCTTGACACCTTTCCCACCACTGTCACCACCTGGTACAAAAAGATTGACCTTTTTGTATGGAAAAAGAACCACACCACCCAAATCGCTAAGCAGCAATCCCATTCCACCACACCCTCCTTCCACCCCCACATCCATAACCACACTCCACAAAAAGACCCCAATGTCATGGACGTAGACCACCTCACTTGCCTTACACCTGAAGAATGCACCAAGTGCATTAAGGAAGGTCTATGCCTTCGATGCCACAAGAGGGGTCACTTCACTTGAGAATGCCCTGGAACCACTCCTCCTCCACTCCCACAACGCTCTAACCTCCACCCACCTGCCAAAAAGGTAGGAACTGTTGAAGCCACTACGGCCCCCATCCAAGAGATCAACGAAGAAGAAGTTGTCATTGGATAACTCTCCACCAACCTCGACTCTGCCCTCATAGAGTACCAACAGGATTTTTAGAAAGGAAGCACTCACCGACGCAAGTAGCTTCTGTACATAATGTAACTGTATCTCAGATAGAATTGAAACCCCATTCCCTGTACATCCCTATTCAACTCATCACGTCTAAAGATACTCTCAAAGTCATTGAAATCACCACCCTCCTGGACAGCAGTGCCCAAATCTGCTGCATTGACTGGGACTTCATCAAGTGCAACTGTGTCCCCACCAGGAAACACCCATCCTCTTTCCTTATCCGAAACACTGACAAATCTACCAACATGGAGTGCCGTTATGAAGCAGTCCTCTTCATTAAGATCGGTGATATCACCAAGAAACTCCGCTTTTATGTCATGAATGGCGGAAAAGAAAAGTTATTCTTGGACACCCCTGGTTTGCTGCTACCAACCCCAGCATTGACTGGAAGAAAGGCACCGTCACTATTAACCCAGCAAGGGACTGATCCCTTGATCTTTTCTTTTCCCACCTTGCCGCTCATGCCTCCAGCCTCTCCAAGAACATTTGACCTGTCCCCCCCACTCCTAAACCCCAGATTCCCAAACACACCTCCCTTGACTTCCAGGAGATGGAAGGTTTATGCTGCTACCTCAACACTGAACTACCTGAATGATTTGTGGAGAGAGTCTGTTTCATTTACACCATCAACCGCATCAAATGATGTGGATCCCACTTTGCAAACCCCTAACTTATGGCCACAGTGTGAAAGATCACCACCTCTACCCTTCTCGCCCAAGAAGTGGCTTTCTCCAAGCTGAAACCTACCCTTCCCCCGCAATACTCCAAGTATGCTTCCATCTTTGCAGACGATGCCAACACCCCACTTTCCCCATCACAACCTTATGATCACACAATCAACCTCATGAACTCCTTCGTCCCTAAGATAGGGAAACTCTACCCCCTCTCCCCAGATGAATGTCAAGCCACTGATGACTTTATCGACAAACACCTCAAATCCAGAAAGATTTACCCCTCCAAGTCACCACAGGCATCCCCTTTCTTTTTTGTCAAAAAAAAAGATGGCAAGCTCAGACCCTGCCAGGACTACCAGTACCTCAATGAGCACACCATCCGCAATGCCTATCCCCTCCCCCTTATCTCCAACCTCGTTGATAAGCTCAAAGGAGCTAAACATTTCTCCAAGTTCAACGTGAGATGGGGTTACAATAATGTCTGCATCAAGGAAGACAACCAATGGAAGACCACTTTCATCACACACCGAGGTCTTTTTGAACCAATGGTCATGTTCTTTGGCATGACCAACTCCCCTCCTACCTTTCAATGATTCATGAACAACTCATTCCATGACCTCATCGCAGAAGGATGGCTCATCATCTACATGGACGACCTCCTTATCCTCTCCAACAGTGAAACTGAACATGAAGAATGGACCAAAAAGGTCCTCCAACAGATGAAAGAGCTCCAGCTTCATCTCAAACTGGAGAAATGCACCTTCTCAGCCAAGGAAGTCAAATACCTTGGCATGATCATCAAACCTGGCAAGATCACCATGGATCCTGTCAAACATGCTAGAATCGCAGAATGGCCCACTCCCACATGCATTAGAGACGTCCGCTCCTTCCTTGGATTCGCAAACTTCTACTGCCACTTCATTCCCCATTACTCTGACATTGCCCAACCTCTCCTTGATCTCACAAAGAAGAACCAGCCCTGGGCCTGGTCTACTCCATGCCAAAACGCATTTGATCAACTCAAACAATGTTTCACCTCCAAACCCGTCCTCAGAATGCCCAATCTCTCCCAACCCTTTGCCATCACCACCAATGCCTCCAAACACACTTCAGGAGGTGTACTCCTACAACACAACTCTAATGGCAAATGGCATCCCTGTGCATACATCTTCCAAACATTTGGATCTGCCAAACGCAACTATGACATTTACAACAGAGAACTTCTTGCTGTTATGT
>JBBPTZ010000486.1:0-20425 GCA_038094315.1 Phylloporus cf. tubipes | reverse complement strand
GTGATACAATTATCTCCATCTTGTACTCTTCTTCTGATTTGACTAGACCCAGTGGTGGTTGGGAGAAGTTCAGTATTATGATTCATTTTTTTTCCCTTGCTACCTTGTATTATTACATTTGCCCATCTCAGCAATACATTGGACACTCATTTCTTTCAGCTGGTTACTACCATATCTATTTTCCCTATCTTCCAATAGTCATTTGCATGCTAACCGGCTTTTTTCCATTTGCTGCCCTTATCTTTTATTACCAATGCTTTATCATGAATGTTCCACAATGTTCCATGACTTTTCTCTTCTTGCTTATCTAATCTTCACTTCCAGCTACTATATAAATCTGCCCTCCATGTATATTAGATTCTTATGCCTGTCTTTTTTGTACATCCACCTAAATCCAAGCGCTCTTTGCTCTTGTCCTTTAGCTGTGCTAAGGTCTTATCTTGTCTAAGTCTCAGGTCTCTTTCTGATAGATCTTTGTGTTGCTTTGACTGTTGTCATTGTATAACACCACTTTATCCTTTGAACCCTTGGTGTTCCCTTGGGTTACCCAGTTGCTTTGTATATTGCAACCAGCTCTCTTGTTGCTAGGAAAGCCCTAGGAGCCTTGCTCCTCTGACCTTGTACACCTCACCCCTTGTTCCAGTCCTTGGTATTCAGGTCCATCGAGACTATGATAGTTCCCACCAGGTCCTATCATAATATTCAGACTGAAGGTGAGTGTTTTGCAATAGGCTGCTAGAAGGGAGGCATGGAAGACATTGTGTATTTTCCAGGTGAATGGAAGGCAAAGGTGGTATACAAGTGGTGATAGTATCTGAGAGATTTCAAAGGGCCCCAAGCATTTGAGAGTGAGTTTTCTAGAGAGATATGCAATGCAGAGGTTGGAAGCCTTAAGCCAGACCTTATCTCTGATCTTCCAAGGGGTGAAGTATCAAGTGGATCTTTCCATCATGATCTGACGGGTGGAGTCATGTGCTTTAAGGGCCTTTTCATGGGCTTTGTCAAGGCAAAAAAGGCATTTCTCAAGGATAGGAAGAAATGTCTTTCCAAGCAGGGGATAGGAACACAGTTTGTATCTAAGAAGCAGGGAAAATGGGAAGACCTTGGTAGAACTATGAGGCATCAAGTTATGATGGAATTTGGCAGTAGTAAGAAGTTCCGGCCAAGATGTGGAATTATTGCCACAGAAGATTTGTAGGTACATTTTAACTTCCTGGTTGATCCTCTCTGTTTGGCTGTTAGACTGTGGGTGATATGTGGTGGAGGGGTGGATGTTATAGTAAAGGAGATGGGCAAGTTCTTTGATGAAGGCAGAGGTGAACTGGAGGCCATAGTCAGAGATGATGAAGTTGTGAAGGCTGAAATACTTGAAGACATGATGGAAAAAGAGTAAGGCTACTCCTTGGGCATCAATGGTTTTGGAACAAGGGCATAAAATTACCCCCTTCAAAAGACCTTGGTCGATCACAACCAACAAGGAATCATGTCCCTGGACCAGCAGGAGATTTGTAATTAAATCCATGGAGAGCTGTTTGAATGGAAGGACAGTGGTGGAGATGATGGGCAAGAGTGGGGGTACTGTGGGGGGAGTGTTAACCTTGGAAGCTTGACAAAGTGTTATGGTTGTGCTCTTACGTGTGTCGGTGTTCCTTTTTTCCTTTTCCTATTCTGACCCCAGCCCCTGCTGGGAACATTACTTATTTATTGTGTCACTGACCTGGCAGTGTCTTTATCCCACATTCTGGCCCTAAACTGTTCTTTCAGTTCCTACTAGTAAGGGCCCTGGACTTACTTCTTGATTATCCCACACGTCTCAACAGATAGCCTCTTCTTCCAGCCACCTCTCTCACAATGGCCTTGTTCTCCCAAATCATCCCACATTACTCATACATATTGGTCACTCTGCAGTAGTTCCATCCATTTCCATCACATTCTACCACTTACGTACAATCAAGTATATATACTACTGCTGCTTGTACCATAGGACTCATTCTTGATCTGCACAATACTAGCGTCATATCTTGAATCACCCCTCTGGATCTCTTTGAGTCACTGCACACTCTTGAGTCACTCTGTGTGTTCCAAGGCCTTTTCCTTGAGAACCCCCTTTGCTTATCTCCATATCACCTTCAGTCTGGTTGTTGGGCTTCTCCATCATCCGACATTACCCTTGGCTGAGCATTGGCTACTCCTGTTGCTCTGGATCCTAGTTGTGATGCTCCACATAACAACAAGTAGTGCATCTGGCAATAAAGGAGTTGATGAAAGTGGCAAGGCCAGGCCACCAGTAGTCTTGTTCAACCAGAGACTTGGTGCAGAACCATTCAGCATGACCCGAGGTGGGGGAATTGTGGAGTGTGTGGAGTAGGGTGGAGTGGTTGGCTAGTGGGACATACATGCAACCCTTGTTGTTACACATAGCATAGACAAAGAGGTCTGGAACAGTGGAAGTAGCTGATGTTCAATCTGAAGATCGAAGGGGAGTGAAGGACATGTGTAAGGGAGTGAGCCTTAGCACAGATAGAGTGACTCAGTAGTGCACAGAGACTAGTAGAAGTCTGGGGGGGTGGTTCAAGATATTACACTAGTATTGTGAAGATTAAGAATAAAGAACTACTGTACATGCAGTGAGGTATAAGTACTCAGGAGTATGTAAGTGGCAGAATGCAATAGAATTGCATGAAACTACTGCAGAATGATACATGAGGCTGAGTAACATGAGAAATATCAGGAAAATGAGGCCATCATGAGAGAGATGACTGAAAGAGAGGCTGTCTAATGGAAACATACATGTTAATCAAGAAAGAAGTCTGGAGCTCTTCCAGTAGGATCTGAAGGAATGGCTAGGGGCCAGAAAGCAGGATAGAGAAACTGCTGGGTCAGTAATACAATGAAGATATAGTGTTCCCAACAAGGATTGGGATCAGAATAAGCAAAAGAGAAAAGGAAAATGGATGTGCATAATAGGATAATTGTAACACTTGTAGTATAGGTGGCCATTGTCAAAGATCCAATCTGTTAGGACAGAGCAGGGGAAAAGAGGGGATTCTTCCTGGATGTTGTGGATGGCATGAAGAATGAGAGAGTTGGAGGTAAAGGAAGACTGGATATGGTGGGTGAGGGTGAGGTCAAGTGTATGAATAATGACAGGGTCCAGGATAATGGAGGCATCCATGTTATCTGACAAGGTATCAATGAGGTCTTTTTGAGAGTGTGTGTTAGCTGGTCTCATTTTGGTTCCGGGCATGATCTGCCAGATAATGTCAAAGTCCTGGAGGAAAAGAGACCAGTGGGCCTGCTGGTAAGAGAGTTTATGGGAGTCCTTGACATAGGAAAGGTTTTTGTGGTCCATAATGATGGTGACTGGATGGGCCATGCCTTGGAGATATTGTCTTCATTCTGCAAGGGCAAGGATAACTACTAGGAATTCATGGTCATAAATATTGTAGTTGCACTCCATGGAGCTAAAGGTGTAGGAAAAGTAAGCACAGGGGTCGGGATTGCCATTGATATTGGACTACATTAGGACAGCCCTGGCAGCAATGAGCAAGGCATTGGACATGATAGAGAACAGCTTGATGACATTGGGAATGAAAAGGACAGGAGTGGAGGAGAAGATCAACTTTAGCCAGTTAAAGATGCACTGTTGGAAGCCTGTCCAGGCCCAGGGCTTGTTCTTCTGGGTAAGGAGGTTTAGTGAGGCAATGATATTAGAGAAGTCCAGGATGAATTTTCAGTAGAAGTTTGTGAAGCCCATAAAAGAGCAAACACCCTTGATAGTGGAAGGGGGTTTCCAATCCTGGATAGCCTTCAGTTTGGTGAGGTCCATCTCAATCTTGCTTTGGCTGATGACAAGACCAAGGTATTCCATACAAGAGGTGTTGAAAAAGTATTTGAAGAGCTTAAATAAGAGACTGTGTTTGCAAAGGTGCTGAAGGACTTGGCTAGTGTGTTCATGATGAAGGAAGACATCGTTCTTGGTGTGGATGCCTAGGTTGTCCATATAGATCTCAACAACTTTTCTTCTATCATGTTGGTGAAGATGTTGTTTATAAAAGCCTGGAATATAGGGGGGACATTATTAAAGATAAAGAACATGACTATAGGTTTAAAGAGACCAAGTGGTGTGATAAATGTGGCTTTCCATTGGTCTTCTTCACAGATGTGAATGTTGTTATAACCCCATCAGACATCGAACTTGGTGAAGAGGGTGGATTCCTTCATGTCATCGATAAGTTCCAAAATGAGGGGAAGCAGGTAGGTGTTGTGGATGGTGTGGGAGTTAAGATACCTGTTGTTACGCTTGACCCAGGGAGGGGTAGGCATAGTCTCATAAGACCTGAGAGCTGGTGATGAAGGGTGAGATGTTTTAGGGATTCCCTAGCAACAGACATCTGTTGTGATGTGTAGGGAGACGAGGAGACCTTGGGGCTGCCAAGGGTTTTGAGGAGCCAGGTGGTGTTGCACAACGACAACAGTCAAAGCAACACAAAGGTCACTCAAAAGTAGACCTAAGACTTGGAAGAGACAAGGCCTAAGCGCAGCTTAGGGACTGACAAGGGGGTGCTTGGATTCAGGTGGTAGTATGAGAAAGACAAGTGTGGGAAGCTACTGTATAGAGACAGCAGGTTTATATACTAAGAGAAAGGAAAAATGACATAAGTGGGAAAGGAAGGTCATGGAATGTTGTAGAACATTCATGACAAAGTGTCTATGATAAGAGATAAGCAGGGACAAATGGAAAGAAGCCGGTTAGCGTGCAAATGGCTATTGGAGGATAGGGAATATGGGTATGGTAGTAACTGGCTAAAAGAAATGAGTGTCCAACATGTCGCTGGAATGGGCTAAGTAATACAGAGATGACAAGCGTAACAAGGAAAGAAAGAATTGTAACATTACCCCCCAGTTAAGGTCAAAGTACTGATGAAGAACCTAATCAAGGTGGCAATTAACACTGCCAGGGGATCTGCAGACATTGGTGCACACGTTGTCACTCCAATCATTTTTGTAGTCACTGTATGTTACAAACACATTACAATGAACTTAGCATAATTTTTCACCCTCTTATCTTATCTTATCACCCACAGACATGTGACACTTCACTTTCACCCTTGTCATAGTTGCCCCTGATGCCTTAGCTCTTATCTTCTACCCTGTGCCCAGACACAGCCCTTATCTCTTATCCATGACATGAGGCAGCACCTTATCATTTATGCACTTCTGATCTTCCATGCCTCATGTCTTCTTTTGATCCATGCTGCATCCTCATGGTATGCTTTTGATCTTCTATGCTTCTCATGTTTCAGATTCACACAGATGCTGCATGTTGTGCTTCTTTTCTGATACATATGAAACACCTCATGTTTTGCTTCCATTCCACACAGCCCTAAGGCTGTTCTCCTCATGGTGATACATGCAGTAGCCACATGTATGGACATATATGGATACATATTGGAAGATTCAGTACAAACATGTACATACCCCTAGATAGTATATAAAGGCCCAGTGCCAGCCCAGAGGACCTCAGTTTGTCCTCTTGGTTTTCCCCCTCCAACCTTGGTAACTGGAGAGCCCTGGTGCATGCTCACTAGTGTGTCTTGTCTGAGCAGCCTGTAGCATCTACGCATTAGGTGTCAACACCTTGACTGGTTGTTGGGTTGTTTCACTGTGGGTGTATGGAGGAGGAGAGGGAGAACATGGAGGAGGGATGGGAAGAGGATGACGTCCTTCAGAGGACATATGGGCATAGTGGTGGGGGTGAGAGGGGCCAAAGGATCAGGTAGAGGCAGTAGATCGGCTGGAAGTGGGAGAGGAGTGGGGAGTGGGTGGATGATGAAGGGGACATTGCTGTTGGATGTGACCCGGGGCCCAAGCATGACAGAATGGGCATTGGTAAACAGGGAAATGGGGTCAGGTATGGCCAAGGCAACAGCAGTTGAAGCAAGCTTCGTCGTAGTGAGGATGAGCTGTAGTGAAAGGGATTATCCCATGTTCTCCAGTATGGATAGCTTCTGCATGATCTAGGGCAACGATCTCAGCTGAGGTGTTATGTGTTACGGTTGTGCTATTACGACGGTCTGTTTTTCTCTTTTCCTTTGCTTATTCCGACCCCAGCCCTTGCTGGAAACACTACCTCTTTGTGGTATCGCTAACCCGGCAGCTCCTTTATCCCACTTTCTGGCCTGACGCCGTTCCTTCGGATCCTACTGGACCAGGCCCCAGATTTATTCCTTGATCTTCTAGTATGTTCTATGGACAGCTTATCTCCTTCACCGCTTCTCTCACAACAGCGTCATCATTCTGCTACTTTCCCATTGACTCATACATATTAGCCAATCCGTAGTAGTTCCATCCGATTCCTCGGACTTCTACCGCTTACATACGTTAGAATACTTATACCACCACTGCATGTATGTAAATACCCTTGGCCTGATCTGCTGATTGTTACGATTGTCCTATTTTACCCCTATTTTTCACTAATTTTTTTGGCCTTCTACACACCATATTGTATTCTTTATGCAATATCTACACTTATTTTAACAGACAACTCCTAGTTGGGATCTAGCTAACACTAGTCAAGTCTAGTCATTGAGGCAACACACAGCAGTGCAAGGCTGTGCTAAATACCTGTGCTAAGGCAGTGCTCATCCGACCCCTATGGCAGTGCTTGGCTGTACCTGGGCAGCACATGGCTGTGCAAACCTTACCAACCTCAAGGCCACTGCATGCCACAGATAAGCACCTTATGGTAATTCTCATGGCTGACTCATCTTTCCTGATATAGAAGGTGAGTACAAAGCACAAGTCAGAACTAGTCAACATGATTCAGAAATACTGGGGCTACACAACAGATACCAGTGTGCACTCTAGTTCTTGTAGTTCTATTAGATGCATGTGCACTTCTCATGTTCTTTGACACAGTATATTGTAGATGTAGCGTACACAAATATAAATACTAGAAAGATATATAAAGGCCAAGGGCAAGCACTAGGATTTTCCCTAGTCTTGTTTTCTTGGAGTTTCCTAGTCTCTACTAGCATGATTCCTACTTGATTACTAATTACTAGGCTTACTACTTGCTCTGGTAAGCAATTGGTCCTTAAGGGCTAGTTGTTTCACCAATAGGTGCTTGAGTGAACAGTTAGTGAGTATATGCCCAAACTAAGAGCAGTGTGAGCACAGGTGACTGGGGCAAAATCTGGCACTATTTCTCCAGTGACTGCAAATGTTGCATTGCATGCAGAGACAAGTAGATTGAGTATGGCCTGGGGTGGATATATGACAGTGAGGGCAGGTATAATAAGTGCAGTTCTTGTGATAGTGACCCAAAGAGTAATACTGAAAGCACTTAGTTAAAGCTGAGGCAGGTGGGCAAATGATAGCAGAGGATACAATGTGAGTGGGGGAGAAGAACATGTCACCTGCCTTGGTGTGGGCCATCCAGGTTTGAATAAGCTGGATATTGTTATTGGTAGTGGTTACCATCAATGGAATCCACAGCAGTGGGTGTCTTGGAGGGGGCAAAGGAGGTAAGACAGGCTAGGAGTGACATGGGCAGAGGCGGTACAGATATCTCAGAGGGAAAGGACAGAGTGACAGATGAGGTGAGGATGGGGATAGGAGGGGGTGAAGAGGTTAATGTGGTTTGGATATAGCAGTTGTGTTTGTAAGGAGACATACAGAGAAAGATGCAACAGAAGGTGGGATAGATGGCTTGGGTGGAAATCTATTCTACAAAGTTGGCAAAGCTGTGAAGATTTGGCAAAGAGAGAACCCAAGTGGGTGCATTGTTGATGAGTAGGCACATGGATATGCCAAAAGAGGTGGAAAGATTGCTGGGGCTGCTTGTCCATGGTATATCTGAGTAGTACAAAGATTTAAGAAGAGATGAATGAGTTCTTGTGAGACTTTGTCTTGTTTGAAGAGGGGCAAGTGTTCAATGATGTGGAGGAGGGACTCATTCATGATGATGGCAGTGTAAAGCAGGTGTATAAACTGGACTGGCAAGTGTGCTGGATAGATGGAGTGAAGGCAGATAGGTGAGGCAAGATTGAAAGAGTCGGTGGAGGTGGAGGATGAAGAGGACATGGTGAATGGGTATATAACATGGTTGGAATAAGAGAGTATGACCTAGGTGAAGTTTGAGACTGTTTATAAGTGGAGCGGATGTCAGGGGCATGACAAAGATTGGATTTGGGTTCCCAGATGTTTTTCAACAAGGGATAGTCCTTTCATGTGGTCAGGTACTTGTGGTATCCCAGTATGTTCCAATGAGACATGATCTTCTCTACTTTATATTCTTCTTCTGATCCAATTAAATCCAGTGGCAGTTGAAAGAAGTTTGGACCGAAGGTGTTATGATTTGTCTCTTTTTTCTTTTTTCTCTCATGGACTATCTTTCCTTTTCCTCAATAATGACACATATTCCTACACATCAGCTGATTACTCATTACTTACCTGTTATTGTTTCCTTCACAATCAGTAGTGTTTCTTCCTTTTCTTAGTCATTATTTTTCAACAATTGTTCCACAATGTTTCTTTCCTATCTCAATAATAGTTTCCTTTTACATTCTTGGTCCATGTGCTTTTTCCTTCTCTTTAAGTACTGGTCATATGCACATGTACATACTAAGCTAGTTCTCCTTGGCAATATACCAAGTGATTTGCCTACTTCAAGTCCATCTTGTTGTTCACCTAGCCTCACTCCTCAAACCTTATCTTTCACAATAGTCACAAGCCCCTCCTAGTCAGATTTATATCTCTAGGACCACTCTATGTTCTGACAAGCCCACACTTCAGTCAATATCATCTTGCAGTCCAAGGCTATGCTCATCTCTATCTGAGTCAAGCATAACAGAAGGTGGGAGTTTTGCAATACAACAAAAGGAGGGAGGCATGAAAGACATCATGTATCTTTCATATGGCCAGTAACCAGAAATGGTAGACAAGTGGTGATAGTACTTGAGATATCTCAAAGGGTCCCAGGCATTTGGAGATGAGTTTTCTAGAGAGGTATGCAATGTGGAGGTTGGACACTTCCAACCAGACTTTATCTCCAATTTTCCAGGGGGAGAAGTGTCAGGTAGAATATTTCATCATGATCTGACAGGTGAAATCATGTGCTGTGAGGGCCTTGTCACAGGCTTTGTCCAGGTGGGAGAGTCAATTTTTAAGGGTGGGAAGGAAGGTTTTATTGAGCAGGGGGTAGGAGCATGGTTCATAGCCTAGGAGGAGGGAAAATGGGGAGACCTTGGTAGAACTGTGGGGCATGGAGTTGTGGTGGAATTCAGTGGTAGTGAGAAGTTCTGACCAGGATGTAGAATTATTTCCACAGAAAATTCATGTTATAATCCACCTCTTTTCTTTCATTTCATTTCATAGATACTGCTTTCCTTTTCTTCTATAATGACTCACCTCTGTTTTATTGGCCCACTTACTCATCACTTACTCATCATTGTTTCCTCCCACCCAGTAGTATCTTTCCCTCACTCTTAGTCACCATTTATTGACATTGTTCCACAATGTTCCTTTTTTATCTCGACAATAGTTTCTTTTTACACTCTTGATCCATGTGCTTTCCTCTTCTCTTCAAATACCAGTTGCATGCACATGTAAACACAAGCTAGTTTTCCTTGGCAATATACCAAGTGATCTGTGTTATGGTTTTTCCACTTTTCCTTGCTGCCTCCTGTCTCCTCCATCTTTTTGATACGCTACCTAGCTTTCACGCTTGTGTAGATCCCCCCCCAGACCCCTTCAAGTATGTATCTCCTTGTTGTCGCCTTGTTTCTATGACTTCGCTGTCACCCTAACATTACCCCCCCAAGGTGACATACTACTTGGCCTATGCCTTACCGTGCAGCACTTGTACCTTAAGCTATACTTACTCACTGCCATTAGTTTCCTTCACTACTTTGTTATAGCTCTATGTACTTGCTTCTGTACTTAGCTATAGTCATGTGCAATCTAGCTGTTACGCTTGACCTGGGTAAGGGTGAGCATAGCCTTGACATGCGAGATGTCGTGGTTAGAAGTGTGAGCTTGACTAGACACGAGCGATCAAGAGGCATATGCCTGATTTGAGCAGAGTGAAGAACATTGAGTTTGTAAAGACAAGAGAGTCAAGGAGAGCAGCTAGGCAAACGACAAGACAGACTCGAAGTATGTGATTAACTTGATATATTGTCAAGGAGAAATAGCTTAAGTTATACATGTGCATGCAGCCAGTATTTAAAGAGAAAGGAAATGCACACGGACCAAGAGTCAAGAAAGGAAACTACCTTCAAGATAGGAAAGGAACGTTGTGGAACAATGTCGAAGAAGTATGACTAAGTGGAGGGAGAAATGCTACTGGATGGGAAGAAACAATGACTAGTAAGTGATGAGTAATTGGCCGATGTAGGAGGAGTGAGTCATCATAAAGGAAAAGGAAATGGTGTCCGTGAGAAGAAGAGAGAAGAAAGGGGTGAATCGTAACACTAGCATTGTGTCTTATGTTGGAAATCTGACATTTTATACTTAGCATTTCCTGATTTCACTTTACATGATTCATTGGTTATACTACGATAACCCTTTTTTGATGTTAGATATCTCTGACGTTCTAGACTCTTTCTATTTCTATTTTCATGTGTCATCATGCTGATGTCACACTTCTAGAACATTCCATATGAACCCATATGACTCATATTGTGGAGCGGTGGAGCTATTACTCCACTTATTTCAAATATGAGGCTATGTCTGTCAACTGGTGACACGATAGGGCACCAATGGTATTTACCTCTCTTTATATTTAAACTCAGACAATACATACATACAAACAGTATTCCCTTAGTATATAAGGAAAGCATGTATCGTCTTCCTTTCCTTTAACCGAGTTTCTATCTTCTCTTACTCTCACTACTTGAAGAAGACCACTAAGTTCTTTGAACGCATCTTAGCACTATCAGTGAGTTTCTCTCCCTCACTGCTCCCTCAGCTGTTGTCTCTGCACCATTTGGAAGGTAGCTCTTCTGAAATTTTAAACTATCCTCCAGACTTCTATTAGCCGCTGTACGCTACTGAAGTACTCTGTGTGTTTCAAGGTGATTCCTTGAGAACCTCCTTCGTTTACCTTTGACCTGACGACCGTTCTGTCGTCCGCCCCCTCAGATTGAACCTCAGCAACTCCTGACATTCTGGATCCTCTTTGTGACACTATGTGTAACAATCTGCCTACTTCAAGTCTGGCTTGTTGTCCACCTAGCCTTACTCCTTAACCTAGTACCTCTTGCCCTTGTCCCTCACCTCACCTAGTCAGACCCATGTCTCTAGGATCTCTCCATGTTCCATCAAGCCTATGCTTCGATAGACATTGTCTTGCAGACCAAGGCTATGCTCATCTTTACTCAGGTCAAGCATAACAATTCATAGATATGTTTCAACTTCCTGGTTGATTCGTTTAGTCTGGCCATTAGATTGAGGGTGATATATGGTGGAGAGGTGGACATTGCAGTGAAGGAGTCAGGCAAGTTTCTTGGCAAATGCAGAAGTGAACTGAGAACCACAGTCAGAGATGATGGAGTCATGGAGGCTGAAGTGTTTGAAGACATGGTGGAAAAAGAGTGATGCTATTTCCTGAGTATTGATGGTCTTGAAACAAGGGCATAATATTACCCCCTTTAAAAGGCTTTGGTCAATCACAACCAACAAGGAATCATGTCCTTGAGCAGGTGGGAGATCTGTAATTAAATCCATAGAGAGCTGTTTACAGAAGGACAGTGGTGGAAGGGATGGATGAGAGCAGAGGTATGGTGGGGTGTGTGTTAACTGTTACAATAGGACCAGGTAGGGACTATCATAGTCTTGAAGGACCTGAAGTCCAAGCATGAGAAATGAAGAGTGAGGGTTGAGGAGATGAGGATTCTAGGGCTTTTCTAGCAATAGAGAGTTGGTTGTGATTCACAGAGCGACTAGGTAACCCAAGGGAATGCCAAGGATTTGAGGAACAAGGGGTGTTGTACAATGATAACAATTGAAGCAACACAGAGGTCTATCAAAAGAAGACTTGAGACTTAAAGAGGACAAGGCCTTAGCATGGCTAAGGAACAAGGACAAGGGGTGCTTGGATTCAGGTGGAAGTACAAGAAAGACAAGCATGAGAAGTTATTGTACATGAAAGATAGGTTTATATATGGAGTGGAAATGAAGGTTACATAAGCAGGAAAGGAAGGTCATAGAATGTTGTAAAACATTCATGACAAAATATCTATGATAAGAGATAAAGAATAGCAAATAGAAGGAAGCTGGTTACTGTGCAAATGGCTATAGGGTGATAGGGGAAGTGGGTATTAGTAGTAGCCAGCTGAAGGAGATGAGTGTCCAACATATCACTAGAGTGGGCCAAGTAGTACAAAAAGGACAAGCATAAAGGGGAAAAGAAAGAGTCATAACATTAATCTTGGTTAATTGGCAGGTGGCACATCCAGTAATAAAGAAGTTGACAAAGGTAGCAAGACCTGGCCACCAGTAGTCATGTTCAACAAGGGATTTGGTGTGGAAGTGACTTGCATGGCCAGAGGTGGGAGATTTGTGAAGCACATGGAGTAGTGTGGACTGGTTGGTGGGTGGAACATACATGTAACCTTTGTAGTACAGGTGCCCAGAGTCAAATGTCCAATTGTTGAGTGTGGAACAAGCATCTGCAAATTGACTCTAAGCTGTGAGGCTCTATACAGCTCTGTACAGGATGCTACAGTTGTCACAGTATCACATAAAGGTTCCCTCCTGTGCAGTCCCAGAAATCTGTGGTCACTGCATAGCATATACAGTGCCCACAGATACCTATGGATGGACAAAATTTTACTTTTACTTTTTTTTTCTTTTCAGGCATTTCTTTTAATGGTCATATAGCAAGATAGATAGATATAATTTTCTACTAAGTACATTGTACATACAACATATTGTTGTTGTCATCATTGACATGGCAGTGGTGGTAGTGGTGTTGCAGCCACCACCATCATTGCTGTGCTGTCCTCGTCTGGGGGCATTATCTCATTGTTGTCAATATGGTGGTGGCTGTGTGGTAATTACTGCCACTGCTGTGTTGTCTTTGTTGGGGGTGTCATTATCAATATAGTGGTGGTGTAATGGCCACTGCCACTGCATCATTGTTGTCAACATAGTGGTGGCATGGTTGCTGTGTTGCCATGCCATCCTTGTTTGGGGGTGTCATCTTGTCATCATCAACATGGTGGTGGCCACATGGTGACTGCTGCCACTGCTGTGTTGTCCTTGTCAGGGGTGTCGTCATCAACACAGTGGTGTGACAGCCACTGCTGCTGTGTTGTTGTCATCATTGACATAGCAGTTGCTGTGTCACTGTGCCATTCTCATCATCATTGACATAGCAGTCATCATGTTATTGTGCTATCCTTGTCATCATTGACATGGTGGTGGCTGTGTGGTGACTGCTGCCACTGCCATGTTGTCCTTGTCAGGGGTGTTGTTGTCAATATAGTGGTGTGACAGCCACTGCTGCTGTGTCATCATTATCATCAACATGGTGGTGGCATGGTTATTGTGTCACCATGCCATCCTCATCTGGGGGGTGTTGTCTTATTGTTGTTGACATAGTGGTGGCCATGTAGTAACCACTGCCACTGCCATGTCATCCTCATTGGGGCCATTGTTGTTGATACAGTGATGGTGGTGGTGGTGTGATGGCTGCTGCTGCTGCGTCATTGTTGTCATCGATATGGTGTGATGGTGGTGGTTGCATGGCCACCATGCCATCCTCATCTGGGGAGTGTCATTTTGTTATTGTCAACACAGTGGTGGTGGCTGCATGGTAGTCATTTCTACTGTGTCATCCTTGTTAGGGATATCAACTTGTTGTCATTGTTGTTGACATGGTGGTGGCTGTGTGGTGGTGGTGGTGAGGTGGCCACCATGTGGTCCTTGTTGGAAATAGGATGGGGGTGTCATCTCATCCCCCTCATTGTTGTTGTTGTTGATGCAGTGGGGGGTGGATGGGATGCATTTTCTTCATTGAGGGGAGGTGCTGGGACACCATATTGTTGTTGTTGTTAGTGCTGTGGGGGCTCGCATTGTCATTGTCAATGTGGTAAGGGGAGGCACCAGGACACTGTGTCACTATGCTCTTATCATTAACATGGTGGGGGCTAGATGGGACATGTTGTCATTATCATCAGTAAGGGGGCTAGGACACTGTTGTTGTCATCAACATGGTGGGGGACTGGATGGGATGCATTATCATTGCTGTTGTTGGTGTGGTGAGAGATGAGCAGTCAGGCTCAAAACAACAAGGTGGAGGCAGAGCCATTTGAGTGTGGGGAGAGAAGTTGTTGTGATGAGCATGACACAAAATGAACCTGATTATATAATGGAACTTGCACCAAAAATCACAAGTCCCAGTGTAGAAATCCAAGGCTCCCTACATATGAAATCATATGTTCCCCCAAGTCCTAGAATCACTTACAGCTGCCCATTTCTGCTTCCTAATCATCCAGTCTGCCCAGAACCTACTATCCAGTCACAAAATACAGTTGTGGCCATCCAGAATGTCCACATCTGTCCATCTGTGTCCTTTGTCCTTTGTTCATGTGCCTAGGCTCACTGGTAAGTGCTTTCCTACTATCTTTTTCTTAGCTTCTATTATACCATGTTCACATCACTACTCAAAATGGGCTTACTCCCTTCATGACTACCTTACTTCCCCTTATCCTTGATATTTCATTAGTTGCTATGGACTCCATTAGCATGTGATACTTACTTAGAGTCTTGGATATGCCTGGACTATAAAAGGGTGTCTTATGCATTTTGAAATCATCTTCCATTTGCCCTTTTATGACTGTCCTAAGCCTTCCAGACCATTCTCTCTCTATTTAGCTTGTAGGCAAGAGATTCTACTGACATTGTTGACTTCATATATGACTATTCACCCTAGTACTGGCTGGACCCCTGTTGAAGAGTCCTATACTAGCCTCTAAAGCTTGAGGAGTGCATGGACAGTGGGTATGAGCTCACCCAGTTGGAGAATGATGCCTAAGCACCATCCTTCTACTTTTGTTCTCTTTTGCTACCCTTTGTTATGGTTGTGCTATTATGTCGGTCTGTTTTCCTCTTTTCTTTTGCTTACTCTGACCCTGGCCCCTGCTGGGAACATTATCTCTTCGTTGTATCACTGATCCAGCAGTACCTTTACTCTGCTTTCTGGTCTGATGCTGTTCCTTTGGATTCTACCGGACCAGGCCCTGGACTTATTCCATGACTTTCTCATATGTTCCATGAACAGCTTCTTCCCTCCGCCGTTTCTCTTACAACAGCATTGTCTTCCCACTTCTTTCCCACATACTCATACGTACTGACCAATCCACAGTAGTTCTGTCTGATTCTACGGACTTCCTTTGCTTACATATGTATGAGTATTTATACCCATGCTGCATGTATCTTAGACTCTATTCTTGATCTGCACAATCTAGCGTTGTTTCTTGAACCACCTCCTGGACTTCTACTAGCTGCTGCACGCTACTAAAGTGCTCTGAGTGTTCCAAGGTGATTTCTTGTGAACCCCCCTCGCATACCTTTGTCTGTTGACCAACCTATTGACCACATCATCGGACTGAGCTTCAGCTACTCCTGTTGCTCCGGATTTTGTTCGCAATGCTACACGTAACACCCTTGGAATGAACCTTTCATATCCTTCCACCTTAACCCTTGCTACTGATCAGGTCAGACTACCCTTCTTATCCACCCACAGGACCTAGGTGTTTTCTATACTGGCCCATTAAAGATGGTAAACTAATGAGGACAAGCTGTTTTACCTGTGCTGCTGGTATCTTTGGCACTAGTCATGCTACTTTTTTTA
Source organism: Phylloporus cf. tubipes (assembly GCA_038094315.1). Taxonomy (NCBI): domain Eukaryota; kingdom Fungi; phylum Basidiomycota; class Agaricomycetes; order Boletales; family Boletaceae; genus Phylloporus; species Phylloporus cf. tubipes. The sequence continues at coordinate 4,560 of JBBPTZ010000486.1, read as the reverse complement.
GACAGGACTTTTATTATGTAGATGTTTATACTACATATATAATATACTCTATTTTCTATGTAGAAGGTTTTACAAATAAAATTGAAAATATATTAGTTGGCTGGATGCTGATCTGGATTTGGTTGAATATGTATGCTCTTAATGCTGCTGGTGCCTTTGGAATCATTCATTTGAGTTTGGATGGATATTATATCTTTAATATAATTGCATTGAAATCAGATATAGTAAATTGTACATCAAATATGTAATTCTTGAAATACTTCTGATCAAACTATATTTGTTGTCTTGATATTTTCCTGCCTTTCTGGAAATATAACCTTGATCCTTCTAGGATGAGTATAATGTGAAAGAGCAACATAAAGCTGTTCATGAGAGAAAACAGAAGAGTGCAAATCTATTCCAACATTTTTGACAGATTGTTCTTGTGACTTGTTGATGATCATGGCAAATGCCAGATATACAGGAAATTGAAGATGATGAAAAGATATAGGAGAGTCTTCCAATCCTGAATCTAGAGCAATTATTGGGATCAACACCACATCACCATTACCATTCTCCTTGAGCACATGATATTCCAAGATTCTATGAGTGGACCTGATAAACCTTAACCTTGTACCATTGTATAGACCATGTATAGGATCCAAGTTCCTAAGTAGCATAAGAGGTGCACCATTTTTCAGCTCCAGTTTGTGCAGTGGAAATCCATTGGAAGAAAATATATGCAAGATTTCTGGCTGGATATACTGATACTCTGGCTCAGTTACAGAGTCTACACTGGTATAAACCATTTTCTCTTGTGGATGAATAGCTTCCAGAATTGTAGAATTTATTTCATGCACTTGAACATTCCTGGGAGTAAGAATGGTATGATCCAAGAAGTAGTGATCAGGCAGGTGCTGGTGTGGTTGAAGAGCCAAAAGATCAGAGTACATGGCATTCATAAGAGAGGCAATGCTGTTGCCACAATGCATGTGTTGTGGAAGTTCTGCTTCACCATCTGTCTTGCCAATATGTAGGAACTGCCTTGCCCAATCATCAGATTCAGGATCTTGACCTAGTCTTATGTTTTGATGGAGATGATGAATGCTCATGTGCAGCCAAAGATTAGAGTGAGTGAGTGCAGCAAGTACAATCTGAGCCCTAGAGCCATGCAAGATAACAAAAAATATCTGTCTGAAATCTTCATTGAACACTATAGTAATTCCACCAAATGGTTCATCTACATCCATGAGGTCTTTCAGAGTATGATCTATAAATTCCACCACAAAGTGATGCTGAGAGGCAGCTTCATCCCAGATAATGAGAGATGTCCTTTGAAGAAGCTGGTAAGTAAAATATCCTTTTTTGATGTTGCAGACACTTTGTTCAAGGCAAGAAATAGGAATCTTGAAGTGAGAATGGGCAGTATGACCACTAGGGAGAAGAAGGGAAGCAATGCCAGTAGAAGCCACACAAAAAACAACCTGACCTTTGGAATGAACAGTAGTAGCAATAAGATTAGAGACATAGGTCTTGCCACATCCACCACCACTTTGAAGGAAGAACATGATGCCAGTTCTGTTGGTGACACTATCCAAGACAGCCTGATAGAAGTTCCTTTGCACTTGATTAAGAGTAGCCTATTCTTTCTTCACAAACTATTGTAGCTTTGGAATGTTGAATGCCAATTGCTCATTAATGAAAGGATTTTCTGCTTGATTATCCCAGTGCATTTGTGGTACAGGCAGATTGAAGTCCTGGATTCTCCTTTCATGCTTTTAAAGAGCCTGGGCTATGAGATGAAGACCATAGTCAAAAATTTGCTCCTGTGTGGAATTGGGAATATAAGGAACATTTTGGTGCTGTTGCAAGTGATGTTGAAGGTCATTACAGAGATGCTGTTTACATTGCTCCCATAGTCTGTTGGGATCCATAGGAGAGCATTGGACCAGAATAATAACAAACGTTCTGTGCAAGTGATATCCAGTCTAAGAAACAATAGCATCTTGAAGGCATCTCAACCATTTACCATCATCTTGCAGTAGACCAAGAGCACCACATGCCTCCTTGAATGTGTGATAAAGCTGGCCATTGACAGTATAAAGATGTTCAAAGGATATGGCACCTATTAAATATATGAAGGGTGAAATAGCATTGGTAAAATTTAAACTTATCCTTGACCTGAGTGAGCAACAGATGCAAGTAGAACTTTTCTCCAGATAAGGCATATATAGCATGCATTCTACCAATGGCCTTGTATCTTTGATGTACTGTCCACACTTTGCGGCTCTTGTTCCATATAAAGTTCTTTGGAAAGTCTTGATAAAGATAATTATGAGCACCAGCATCCATAAGCTCCCAGTCTGCATTGGCCACAAACCAACCCATTAGCTCAGTATTCCTGGAATTGTCCATTAGATTCTAAATATTATGTTGAGGACCAAATACCATAGCCTGCTCATTTGAAAGATGGACAGGAGGACAATAGACTGCTGGCCATTCCATATGCATAGGAAACTTGAAAATATTGTGACAAGCTTGAGTGAAAGAGATATATCTGGCATTCAAACAGGAATGAATTTCATCTCCTCCTTGCTGTTGCATAGTGGCTCTATTAGAACCCTTGTAGATGTACTTGCAGATGTATTTAACAGCTTTGATGGATCCACAGACTTCCAAATTGATGTGACAGTTAAACTTGACAAAATGTTCTTTGGGATGGGGAACCACATGGCTATTGTCAAAGATATCCTGATGTTTCTGGATGGTCCTGCCATTTTGAGGGTGAGCATAGTCTGGATAGCCATCCTCCTTGATAATGGTTTGGTTAGAAAAGGCCTTTGGAAAGCACTTTGTGCAAACATTGTTCTCTAGACACCTTTGAGGAGAGCAAGGTCCATGAAGCATGTATCTGGTAATAACCTAACTTATGTTAGAAGATTAGAACAAATCATATATCTTGTAGTTCTCACCTGATGAAGTTGGGGATAGACAGCAGGATCAGGAATCTGAGCTGAGCTAAGAGCATCCACTTGCTCTACAATCTAGATTTTATGTCCTTCTTCCAGGAATATCAAGAGATGTATGTGGGGGAGACCATGCTTCTGATATTCTATGGTGTATACAAAGCCAGCCACCTCTTCAAAGTAGCCATTTCTGATGATCTAGAGCAAGGCCTGCTGTTTGGCATGAAAGACATGTGTCACCAGGTCTGATCTGTTCATTGTTGACTGGCCTGAAAGTAAATTCTCAGTTATTTCAGGCCAAGCTCCATTGCATGTCATAGTCAAGAAGAGATACGGCTTTTTATATTTTCTGCAGATGGCAAGAGAATCTTGAAGCAGCTGATGTATATAATGAGGACCATCCTTGTATGTATGTGGAGGGAAAAATGACATGCCCAATATTATTTGGATTTTAATTACCATCTTGAGCCAGATGATCTTGTAGGCCTTTATATAGCTCAGTTCTCAGCTTTGTCTGATTGTTGGCCACCCAAGTGAGATTGCACTGATCAATGGAAGCTCATGTATCACAGATCAACTATTGGAAAAGTCTACCACCTTTGAAGATATTGGAAGGCTCTACTTTAATAGGATGTGTATGCAGACGATATGCATACCAGAGAATTTGAGTGACCTTTTTGAAGTGATGTGGGTGATCACCATTTGCAATCAATGGTATATTCAAATGCCAGCCTTCCTGACCATGAGGAAATAAAAGAACATAGTGCAAAGAGAGATATGAGAAATGAAGGTTGCTAATGCAACAAAGGCCACCACCTTGCAAATGAACTATAATATTCCTGTCTGCTCTGACATTAAGAGAACCATTTCCAGGAACAATGGTAGCTATTTCATTTACAGTAGGAAGGTTGTATCTTCTGCCATCATTGCCTTTCTAAAAATAAAGGCACATGAAAATATGTATCTGTGTGCTGCTCTGGAGGCTTGGCTCTCATGACCTCATAAGCCTGCTAATAGAGAGAAGTATAAGAATGGTGGTTTGCAAATATTTCATGCAGGCCCAGCAAGATATCTTTTTACAGCTCAGGATTTCTTTTGAAGCATCTATTGGTGGCCTTTTGTGGATCATAGATATACAATTGAGCATAGGAAGGTTGGTTGTCCTCAGGTAGTATAAGAGCACCCATAAAATGGTGGAATGTACCATGAATTCTGAAAGAGGCAGGACCTGCACCTTGAATTGTAGTCCTATCCACATCCACCCCCATAAAAGTAAAGGCCAGTGCATTGTTATACTGCCTGATGTTCCTTTTAAATTGTTTAAGATCCTGAGGGTCATTAAAGAGAGCCTGAAGATAGTGTGGCCATTGTTGGATGGGAGGGAGAACTACCTGACCCTGCAAACAACAGGTTTCAAAGCATGGATTATGAACACCAGAGTTGGATAGCTTTTCAGAGATGAAATGTAAGGCATGGCAGTTGGAACATTCAATAGTCATAGGATCCAAATTATGTGGTTGCACTGGCTCAGCATATGGCATGCCACCAGGAGGAAATTGAATAGGTGGTAATGGTGGTGGTGGTAATGGTGGTGGAGAATCAGTACCAGGACCAG
>JBBPTZ010000485.1:0-20464 GCA_038094315.1 Phylloporus cf. tubipes | reverse complement strand
AACATCAAGGATAAGGGGGAGTATAGTGGTCGCGAAGGGAGTAAGCCCATTTTGAATAGTAGAGCGGACATGGTATAATGGAAGCTAAGAAAAAGATAGTAGAGAAACACTCACCGACGAGCCTAGGAGCATGAATAGAGGACAAAGGACACGTATGGACAGATGCGGACGTTCCGGGTGGCCACGAAGTATCCTGTGACTGGGTAGTAGGTTCCGGGCGGACCGGATGAGCCGGATGGTCAGCAGGACGGACTGGATGATTAGGAAGTGGAGACGGGCGAATGTAAATGATCCCAGGACTTGGGGGAACATATGATTTCATACGTAGGGAGCCCAGGATCCCTACAACGGCTAAGGGGCAGGACAAAGGGGCGCTTGGATTCAGGTGGATGTACGAGAAAGACAAGCATGAGAAATATAAGTACAGGAATGGCAGGTTTATATACTAAGAGAAGGGAGGATGACATAAGCGGAAAAAGGAAGGTCATGGAATGTGATGGAACGTTCACGACAAAGCATCTGTGATAAGAGATAAGTGGAGCGAATGGAAAGAGACCGGTTAGCGTGCAAATGGCGATTGGAGGATAAGGGATACGGGTATAGTAATAACCGGCCGAAAGGGAATGAGCGTCCAATGCGTCGCTGGGATGGGCTAAGGAGTACAAGGAGACAAGCGTATAAGGAGAAAAGAAGGAATCGTAACATTACCCCTTGGTTACAGTCGAAGTACCAACAGAGAACCTAATCAAGGTGGCGGTTAACACCACCGGGAGAACCACAGGCGTTGGCATTGGCGCCATCACTCCAGTCATTTTCATAGTCGCTACGGCTGTAGGCTGGGGGTGATGGAGAACATGGGGGAGGAACTGGGAGTGGGCGGCGTCCTCCAGTAGAGATGCGAGCCGAGCGGTGAGGGTGAGTAGGGCCGGAAGATCGGGTCGAAGCGGTAGACCTGCTGGATGTGGCAGAGGAATGGGGAGTAGAAGGACGACAAAGGGGGCAATGCTGTTGAATATGTCCAGGGGCCCAGGCATGACAATAGGTGCATTGGTAGACAGGACACTGAGGACGGGTATGTCCTAAGTAGCGGCAATTAAAGCAGGCGTTGTCATAACGAGGATGGTTTTGGGTGAGTGGGACCATTCCATGGCCACCGGTATGGATGGCTTCAGCATGGTCTAAAGCAAGGATCTCGGTGGGGGTGAGTTCGGTGGAGGAAGCGGATGGAGTGGATGGTGGGTAGGGGGCGCGAGTCAAGGCAAGGGGGCGCTGATGCCGGTCAGCGAGCTCTCGAACGTATCTGTCGACTTCATGGAGGAATTCCCCAAAGCCCATTTGGAATGCTAAGAGGGCGAGGTCGCCTTGTAGGTTGTCATGGAGGGTGGTAGCCAGAGTGCGGACCCAATGAGGGACCGAGCGGTTGGAGGTGTGGGCTAGAGTGGACAGTCGCTCAATCTGGAGTTGAGCGCGATACAAGGCGAGGAATGGGGAGCCCATATCAAGGTGGGCATCGATGGGGATGGCCAAGTTAACGTCGGTGACGAAGTGACGAAGGTTGGCGACGTAGACAGCATTGGGGAAGTCGTTCCGGAGACGATGAGCATAGATTGGGACGTCGACAGATTGGACAGGGGGAGAGGTAGCAGGTCCGACGAGCATGGCCAGGTGTACCGGGGTAGGTTCTCTAGCGGGAAGCGGGGTGGAACCCCAACCAGGGGATGCTATTGTGGAAGAAGGTGGTATAGTAGAAAAGGAGTCAAAGTCTAGCGTAGAAGGGTTAAGCGAAGAAGGAGATGAAATGGACGAGGCTTGGGACATTGTTTCTGATTAACGTTGACGGGTTGGGCGAGTGTTTGAGGAGATGATGGAAGGGGGCGAAGGAGCGAAGACGGAGGGGTGAAGGTTTTTATAGTCTGCTAAGGCGGACTTTGCATGTTTCAGGTCCCGCTCAGGGACCCAAGAGTCTTCTTCGGCCGAATATCCTTTCCATCGGATCAGGAACATGCGGGAGGATGGAGCTCCGCAGTGGCGTAAGATCCGCTCGATTTCGTACTCTTCTTCGCCTTCTATTAGGTCAGGTGGTGGTGCAGGGAAGTTCGGGCCGTGGACGGGGTTTTCGTGATAGGGTGATAACAAGGAGGCATGGAACACGGGGTGGATCTTCCATGTCTTCGGTAGGCGGAGTTGGTACGTGATCGGTGATAGTACCTTTGTTATCGTGAAGGGTCCCTCTCGCTTAGGTGCGAACTTCGGGTTGGTGATGGAGTGACGGAGGTTCTTGGCTTCAAGCCAGACCTTGTCACCAGGGGAGAAGGGGGTGAATCCTCGCTTCGATCGAGAGGCCATGACTTGGCGGGCTAATTCATGGGCAGCGAGGGCTTCGTCTCGAGCGGCAGTGAGGGATTTAAGGCAGGCTTCCACCGCGGGTAAAGGGAAGTCGGCTATGATGGAAGGTAGGACACGAGGTTCGAAGCCCATCATGAGAAAGAATGGCGATTTGCCGGTGACGGAATGAGGGTGGTGATTATGGGCGAATTCCGCATGGGAGATCTTGTCGGCCCAGGATGTTGGGTTGTTGCCGCAAAAGATGCGGAGATAGGTTTCAACCTCTTGGTTGACTCGCTCGGTTTCCCCATCACTTTGAGGATGATAGGCGGTGGAGAGGGAGAGGTTGTAGTTCAAGAGACGACCTAATTCTTTGGCGAATGAGGAGGCAAATTGAGGGCCTCGATCCGAGATAATCTTGTCGTATAGGCCGAAGCGGAGGTACACTTTATGGAAAAAGAGAGAGGCAACCCCCTCAGCGGTGATTGTTTTCTTGGTGGGGCATAGAATTACCCCCTTCGTGAGTCTGTGGTCGACCACGACCAGGAGAGAGTCAAAGGAAGACGAGGAGGGGAGATCGGTGATGAGGTCACAGCTAACCTGCTGGAAGGGGCGAGTGGACGAGGATTTGATAGGAGTAACAGGGGGAGTGGTAGGATGAGTATTGGTTTTTGCCTGTTGGCAGTGGGTGCAGCCCTCAACATAGCGATGGACATAAGAGGCAAGGCTGGGCCACCAGAATTCAGCGGCAACAAGTTGACGGGTTTTGAGATACCCAGGGTGACCAGCAGTTTCGTGGTCATGACAGCGTTGGAGGATAGAGCGGCGAAGGGAGTCATCGGGGGGAACATAGACATGGTCTCGATAAAGGAGAACGCCGTCACAGAGTTGCCAGTCCGCAAGGCGGGAGCGGAAGGCAGGGGGGATGTGGCCATCAATGGCCTGTAAAGCCTGAAGAACAAGGGGGTCGTCCTTAGAGGACAATTGGATGTGGTGTGCCATGGTGGCATCAATGAGGTTGACGAAGAGCGAGGGGGGAAGCAAGGTGACACCCGAGTTGTCATCGTCAGGTGGGGAGAGATCAGGGCGGCGAGAGAGTGCATCCAGTGCACCGAGGAGTTTGCCAGGAACATGGATCATCTTTAAGTTGAAGTCGGCAAGATCAAGGAGCCAATGCGCTTGGTGTCGGTTGAGTTCCTGGGGTTTGCGGAAATAGGTAAGGTTTTTGTGGTCTGTGAAAACCTGTACAGGGAAAGCGGAGCCATGGAGATAGTGTCGCCATGATTTAAGGGCACGGATAACTGCGAGGAGTTCGCGGTCATAGATATCATAGTTTCGTTCGGCCTGCGCGAACGACTGGGAGAGGTAGGAGCAAGGGTGCCAGTCGCCGTTGGTATCAGTTTGGAGGAGGACGGCTCCAGAAGCGAATTTGGAGGCGTCGGTGGCAATGGCAAAAGGGCGTGTGATGTCTGGGAGGTGAAGGACGGGTTGGGAGAGGAAGAGGCGCTTGAGGGTGTCAAAAGACGTTTGGCATGCAGGGGACCATTTCCAAGAAGCATTCTTCTTGGTGAGATCGATAAGGGAACGGGCTATGGTAGAATAGTCAGGGATGAATTGCTGGTAGAAGTTGGCAAAGCCAAGGAAAGAACGAGTTTCCTTGACCGTCAACAGGGTAGGCCAGGATGCGATCCTGTCGAGTTTTACAGGGTCCATGGCGATGAGACCGGGTTTGACAATCATGCCGAGGTATTCAACTTCATCGACAGCGAACTGGCACTTTTCCAGTTTGAGGTGCAAGTCAAGTTCCTGCATGCGTTGGAGGACACGTTTGGTGCGTTCCTCATGGGTTTTGGCGTCGGGGGAGAAGATCAAGAGGTCGTCCATGTAGATGACGAGCCATCCTTCGGCGATCATATCGCGGAAAGAGTCATTCATGAAGCGTTGGAATGTGGGCAGAGAGTTGGTCAGGCCAAAGAACATAATGTTGGGTTCGTAGAGGCCTTTGTGGGTGATGAAGGCGGCCTTCCATTGGTCGCCGGCTTTGATACGGACGTTGTTATAGCCCCAACGAACGTCGAATTTGGTAAAGACCTTTGCATCTTTGAGTTTGTCCATGAGGTCGGAGATGAGCAGCAGGGGGTAGGCGTCGCGGATGGTGTGTTGATTGACGTAGCGGTAGTCTTGACACGGGCGGAGTTTCCCATCTTTCTTCTTAACGAAGAAGAATGGTGAGGCTTGGGGTGAATTGGACGGGCTGATCTTGCTGGCGTCTAGGTTCTCTTGGAGGAAATCCTCCGTGGCTTTACGCTCATCAGGCGTAAGGGGGTAAAGCTTTCCAATCTTAGGGACAAAGGATTCGTCAAGGTTGATAGCATGGTTGTAGGGACGATATGGAGGAAGGTGGTCTGCGGTCTCCTTGGAAAATACGTCGGCGAACTGGGCGTACTCAGGGGGTAAGGTAGCTTTGGGTTTAGTTTTTTTGGCTGCAATGGCTAGATCCGTGGCCGTAGTGAGGCGAGCGACAGTGGTGTTAGGAATGTACCGGAAGTCACCACGGATTATCCGGTTCATGATTCGGGCTTCGTTGGTTTTGGTGCAGTAATGATCTTGGGTTTCATAGCTTAGATAATCGAAAAGCTGGGTGTCGGTTGTAGTGGTGACATTGACATGTCGTGGTGGTGCCACAGGGGGGACGAAGTGGGAGTCATGGTGACGGAGATCAGTGGTGTGGGAAAGGTAGAGATCTTTTGATTGGTCGTTGGCTTCGGGGATGGAAAGGGTTTGTTTGGACCAATCGATGATGGGGCAGGCAGTGCGGAGCCAGGGAGTTCCCAGGATAACATTGTTCGAACTACAGGAGATGACATGGAAGAGCATTCGGTGAACAATTCCTTCCACGTTGACAAAGAGGGATGTGGTGAACTTGATCCCGCCAGAGCGGTTGGTAGATCCGTCTACATTGCGGACCAGGACTGGTTGATTTAAATGAGTGGTAGGGAGGCGATGTTTGCGAACGAACTGCCAGTCAAGGCAGTTGATATCAGCGCCTGAATCAATCAGGGCACGAGTGTCGACGGTTTTAAGCGTATGCGAGGGTTCTATGAGTTGAACGGGGATCTCCATAGATTTCGCAGTAAGTGATACTAGTACAGAGTTACGCTTATGGGAAGGAGGTACTCGCGTCGATCGAGGCTCCTGCTTTAAAAACCCGAAGAGGGTGCAGTGAACGAGACTTGGCGAACGATTTCTTCATCGTCGTCATCTTTAAGTTCCGGAAGATCTTCTTCAACTTCTACGACCCGTGTCTTGGCCATAGGTTTGGTGGACGAGGTGAACACAGGGCAGGTTGCGCTAGAATGTCCTGCCTTGCGGCATCGGAAGCAAAGGTTCTTCTCGATGCAGCGTTTACGTTCTTCGGGGGTAAGTTTACCGACGCGTACCATGTCAACGTCCATAGCGTTAGGATCTTTATCCGGTTGGGAGCGGCCGGAAGGGGTAAGGGGCTGATAGTTTTGACGAAAGGGGTTAGTGTGGCGTTTGGCGATCTCGTTGGCACGATCCCATTGGGTTAGGAACATAACGGCCTTCTTGTACCATTCGTCAATGGTAGCAGGGGGAGTGTCCATGGAGAAGATTCGCTTCATTAAGCGATCAGGGATACCGGTGGAGTAGAAGCCGATGAGGACATTTTGATCGGTGATGCCCAAGAGGGCAATGTGGTTCTGGAATTGAGTGTTGTATTCGGTGATGGTAGGGGAATAGACCCCCTTCTTGTAGACCATGCGTGTGGTGGTAAGCCAGGTGATGGCGGTGTTTACCAGATCATGGTGTTTGAAACTGGCGTTAAAGGCTTTGACAAAGTCAAGGAAGGTACCGAAAGTAACAGTGGCACCAGCGATGCAGTTTTGGCGGAAGGTAGTGGCCCAAGTGAGGGCAGAGCCCTTAGTCATGTAAGAGAGGGCGAAAGCGACCATTTTAGCGTCTGAGTTGTAGACGGCTTTGTTGACTTCCAGATAGAACTGGACAGATTGGAGCCACTGAGTGGCGTTGGCAAAGTCCCCATCGAAGTGGGAAGGAGTTCCGAGACAAAGTTCAGTGGGTTTGGTAGTCATGGTAGGGGTCGAGGGGCGAGCGGGTGATGGCAGACGAGTGAAGAGTTGGAACAAAGTACCGGTTTGGGCGATAGGCGTAGGCGAAGGTGGGGTGGGGGCGCGGGGAAGGTTCAAGTGGCCTAAGCTGTGGGCGAGGGTTTGGGAGAGCTCACGTGAGATGGTTTGCTCCTCCTGGGTAAGAAGTTCTTCGTCAGAAGAGGTAGACGGGGATGCAGGTGACAAGTGTTCAGAGGCTGTGGGTTCAGAGTGTTCAGAGGGATATCGTGGAGGGATTCTCCAACGATCAAAGTGCGAGGGTAGACGGGAAATGGTGGACTATACGGCGATAGCCACAGGAAGAAGACGCTTGTCTTATGTTACGATAGACCCGGGTAGGGGCTAACGTAGTCTCGAAAGACCTGAAGGACCAAATGAGAGTGAAGGACGAGGGGCGAGGTGTCCTAGGGATTTTCTAGTAACGGACAACTGTTGCGATATGCAGGGAGTCGGGAGACCTCAAGGGCGTTGAGGTGGCGAGGGACAAAGTGGTGTTGCGCAACGACGACGGTCGAAGCAACACAGAGGTCTATCAGAAGAAGACCTAAGACTTAGAGAGACAGGGCCTTAGCATGGCTAAGGGGCAGGACAAAGGGGCGCTTGGATTCAGGTGGATGTACGAGAAAGACAAGCGTGAGAAATATAAGTACAGGAACGGCGGGTTTATATACTAAGAGAAGGGAGGATGACATAAGCAGAAAAAGGAAGGTCATGGAACGTGATGGAACGTTCATGACAAAGCATCTGTGATAAGAGATAAGTGGAGCGAATGGAAAGAGACCGGTTAGCGTGCAAATGGCGATTGGAGGATAAGGGATACGGGTATAGTAATAACTGGCCGAAAGGGAATGAGCGTCCAACACGTCACTGGGATGGGCTAAGGAGTACAAGGAGACAAGCATATAAGGAGAAAAGAAGGAATCGTAACAATAAGTACTCTATCGTACGTAAGCGACAGAAGTCCGTAGAAGCGGACGGAACTACTGCGGATTGGTAAGTACATATGAGTCAATGGGAAGGGCAGCAGAGAGATGATGCCATTGTGAGAGAAACAGCAGAGGAGAGAAGCTGTCCGAGATGCGTACGAGATAATCAAGCCGGAAGTCTGGAGCCTGTGCTGGTAGGATCCGAAGGAACGGTATCAGGCCAGAAAGCGGGATAAAGTAGCTGCTGGGTCAGTGATACAACAAACAAGTAATGTTCCCAGCAAGGGCCCGGGTTGGAGTAGGCGAAGGAAAAGAGAAAAACGGACTGACGTAACAGCACGACCGTAACACTGGGTGTATCTGAGGGGCACTGCTGAGTAAGCTGTGTTGGTTTTGCATCACCACCATCATGGTGCCCTCCTGCTGCATCATCCCATTCAGTGTCAAAGCACAGATTCCACTTCTGCACCACGAAAACTTCAGCGTCAAGGATATCTGTGACATACTAGGCATCAAGAAGTCACTTGTTTACCAGACACTCTTACTGTACTCAAGATACGGCACGGTAACCAATCCATCCAAATACTCTCGTGCTACTGGGCACCCCTGACTCCTTAGCTCAGCCAATGTTGCTTTCATTTCTGTTACCGTTCAGCATCACAGTACAATCTACCTTGACAAGCTCCAGAGTGAGCTCTGGGAGAAGTGCTGCAAGTATGTAACACTTCCTATCCTTCTCTGAACCCTTCAACGGCTTTTCATCATCTGGAAAATTGTTTCTTCTTCTGCAGCAGAGTGAAATGAGGAGGTGTGTGTGAAGTACATGAACTGTGTTGCTGCTGAGGTCCCAGATTCAAACATGCTTGTCTTTATTGATAAAGCTGCCAAGGATAAGTGAACATCTACCCGTCAGTATGGATGATCAATGTGGGGAGTTCAGTGCTGCACGAGGAGGTGCTTTGTGTGTGGCACAAGGTATTTGATCATTCCCACCATCACTCTTGACGGCATAATTGTGTACGACATCGTTGAAGGGCCCATTGATAGTCAGCATTTTACGAAGTTTTTGAAGGAGCATGTAGTATGTTGTTATCGTCCTATTATTCTGTGGACTCACTTTCAAACAGATGCCATTCACCAACCCTTATCCCAGTCCTCATAGTGTTATCATCATGGACAACTGCTGGATTCACCATAGCGAAGATGTCCATGCTCTTATTGAAGATATGCACCATATGTTCGCTTTATAATCGTGTACTTGTATTGATCATTACTAGTTTGCAAGCTCATTTTTCTCCCACCATACTTGCCAGATTACAACCCCATTGAACAAGCATTTTCTACCATCAAGGCTTACTTTTGGCACTGCCTGTTACGGTCGTACTGTTGTGTTAGTCCGTTTTTCTCTTTTCCTTTGCTTATTCTGACCCTGGCCCCTGCTGGGAGCACTACCTCTTTGTTGTATCACTGATCTGGCAGCTTCTTTATCCCGCTTTCTGGCCTGACACCGTTCCCTCGAGTCCTACCAGACCAGGCCCTGGACTTTACTCTTGAACTTCTAGTATGTTCTATGGACAGCTTCTCTCCTCTGCCGCTTCTCCCACAGCGGTGTCGTTGTTCCACTACGTTCACACTGACTCATATGTATTGACCAATCTGCAGTAGTTCTGTCTGATTCTATGGACTTCTATCACTTACGTATAGTCTAGTATTTATACCACTGCTGCCTGTACTATAGTCTCTATTCTTGATCTGTGCAATCTAGCATCGTATCTTGAACCCAACCTCAGACTTCTATTAGCTGCTGTATGCTACTGAAGTACTCTGTGAGTTCCAAGGTGATTCCTTGTGAACCTCCCTCGTATACCTTCGACCCGATGACTGACCTGTCATCCACACCCTCGGATTGAACCTTGGCCATCCCTGACGTTCTGGATCTCCTTGTTTGCAATGCTATGTGTAACACTGCCCTGATGATTTCTCAATGACAACAATTGTCTGTGCATGTCAGAACATCACCCCTAATAAGGTGGAAGGATATTTTAGGGCATCAGGTTACATTGTGTAGTATAGTGACAGACTTTTTTTGTTTGAAAACAGCTCATACTTCATGGAATTGATATGATACGCAAACAAGATGTTGCGCTGCTTGGGCTTCAATTGTGCAGACACATTATATAGTAATTAACGATATGGAAAGTTCAGAACATGTACTAACACCTAGTGATTGACAAAGAAGTCGTCCTCATCCTCCGCATCCTCACAGACAGTGTAACCCCTTGGAACTGGGAGTCAGGCTTTATGATCAGTCAACTGATAAAAAAGATCGTAGTCCTTGGGCCCATCATCATCATTTGGTATCATTGGCGGTGCCACAAATGTTGAACTGCCACCATCATGATACTTCTTTTTGTATGCAACCCATTTCCAAGCTGGAAAGGTGGGTGACTTTGTTTGGCTTGATGTGCTTTGGTTTGTATTACTTCTTTTTTGTTTCACCTCAGGACCATTCCATCAGGCTGTTGAGCCTTGCTTTAGATGGAGTATGTCGCTGGTTGGAATTCTGATCCCCAGAAGTGTCTTGTCATTGACAACACTGAAAATATTGGGGCTGATATGCTGCTCCGCAAGTTTCCGTTCATATGTCGTGGTGTTACAGACACAGAGCTCCATTTTAGCATACTCAAGGAACTATGAGAGTTGGGATGGTGATGGAATTGGAGGAGATAAGGGCCTTTCTGAGCTGGTATGACTATGATGGAGAGGTGTCATTGGCACAGATGGAGCAGGAGTTGAATTGCAACCCCCGGAATGAAAAAGGTTCGCCAATGTTTGGAGGATCAGAGCTGATGTGAGTGCACCAAGATCAGGTGCAGGATTTGGTGGTGGCAGAGCCATCTGAGCCTGTGTCTTGCGCGTCACATGCAAGAATGGTGCCTTATTTGTAAAATTGAAAGATGGGATATTTGGTGGCATATGTAATGTTGCTTGCCCTTTGTTCTATATTCTATCCTTAGCCCATTCTGTGTATGTATCCATACCATATACATACCAATGCGCAAGTCCAATCCAGTACCATTGCTGGCGTGAGCAGAATTGCAGTACCTGATGGTGTGACATATGTAAAGCCTTCATCATGGTCGTTCTTGTACTTGGCCTTGAGCTTGATGCACCATTGTGCAAGTTGTGCATCCAAATCTGAAGTAGTTGGTGGCGCACTCTTTGGAATCATGTTAGAAAATTTTTAGCAGCCAAAATACAATAAAAATACCTGATTGTCATCTGACATACCAGACTCATCATCACCAGAGTCGTCTGCATTACTGGGACGGGACGGTAGCTTCTCAACATGTTTCATGTTGACAAAGATCTTTATGCTGGCAGAAACAGAGTTGGTTTCGATATCAATAATCTTTTGCACCATTTCTTTGTAGTCCATTTTGTTGTTGACATCCATAGCTTCACTTGCATGCTGGCTAAATTTTTCACATGGTCACACCATTGTGAATGACAGTGGATACACATATCTCTTTGTCTTGGATGTTGCAAACTTGAACAAGAAGCATTGTTTGTTCGACACTTTGTACTAAGATTTTCCATGCTTCTCAACATCAGCAAAACCCTAATTAGGGGACAGCTGACACAGTCACTCAGATCTTTACAGCATGTGTACAGTGATTTCACAGCCCCTCAGGGTCCCCCCCAAAAGGGTACATTCTGTCACATTACATCACAGTCTGACAAGCAGTGCCGCCAGTGCGGCATTACAATAATTCAATTCTTGGCAGTGATTTACAACCACCCAGGGTCCCAGCCACTGGAGCATACAGCCATCACAGTCATTATGGGTATCTCATGGCTGCCATATCACAGAAGTTCTGTAATAGTCCATGGCACAGTGATCATGCAATCACGACCAATCAGGGCAATTAGGCACTCAGCTCATTACAACAGCCACAGTAGGTTCCTTCAATGTCGGTCAATAGCACCTTGCCTGCTATGGGCTATGTGGCAACTGTGGTGGACTCTACCCACAACTACATCATGGACTCGCCGGGACGTGCCATTCTTCTTGTGCTCATCTATTCACCATTTATCACCATTGTCCTGAACATTCTCAGATAGCTGGTATGTGGTTTGTAACACATTCCAACTTGAATTCATTTGTCTGCAGCTTTTTCCTCGCTACCCTTCGCTACCCTCAGAGGTCTTCCACTTCATACCCATCTTTGGGTCTGCTGTTAGTTACGGCAATAACCCATTGAACTTTTTCGCTCGGTGCAAAGAAAAGGTGTGCGGTGACTTGATCACGTTCTGATTTCATCTGACCATATTTGCCAGTACAGGAATGTTTTCACATTTGTGCTATTAGGCTGTAAGGTCACCGTCGCACTCAGTCCCAAAGGCAACAACTTTGTTCTTGGCGGCAAATCAATGTCATTCTCAGCAGAAGATGCTTACAAGGCAAGCCAGATTTTGCAGTATCTCGCTTGCTGAAATCTGATTGTCCCTCAGCATCTCACCACACCTGTTTTCGATAAAGACGTGGTCTACGACGTTCCCAACAAGCTTTTCATGGAGCAGAAAAAGTTTGTTAAAGTTGGTCTCTCAGTCGAGAACTTCTGTGCCTATGTCGGCATGATCGAAGACGAGGTCAAACACTTTATGAAGACGGGTTCAGGGTTCTTGATTTATCAAATGAACAACATCAACAACTGGGGACATTTCGACGTTACAGAAATCATGGCGCAGATCACAATTTTGACGGCATCGCGAACACTCCAGGGCACCGAGGTTCGCCAGGGCTTGGATAAGTCATTCTCAGAATTGTACAATGATTTGAATGGTGGGTTCACGCCCTTGAACTTCCTCTTTCCCAATCTTCCCCTGGAGAGTTACTGTAAACATGATCAAGCTCACAAGAAGATGAGTGAATCCTATATCGATATCATTTGCAAATGCAGCGAGTCTGGCATTGTGAGTTCGTTCCCTCACGTCTGGCCTTGTGCTCATGTTTAATTTTATGACGGGATGCACAGGATATGATATCAGCGCTCATCTCTCAAAGGTACCAGAGTGGTAGAGAACTTCCAGACCATGAGATCGCCCTTCTCATGATCGCCCTTCTCATGGCTGGCCAGCACACAAGTTCAGCTACTGGCTCTTGGGCCCTTCTTCATCTTGCAGAGAACCTGAAGGTTCAGTAAGCACACCTTCGCACTCATTCATGCAGTCTATTCATCCCTGGTTCAGGGAGGCATTTTACCAAAAGCAGGTGAAATATTTCGGTAATCCCGATGGTACATTCAGGACTATGACCTATGAGGACCTTCGTGAACTGCCTGTCATGGATTCGGTTATTCAGGAGACGCTTCACCTCCACCCTCCAATTCACAGCATTATGTGCTACGTGCAGTCTGATGTTCCTGTCCCCCCGACGCTTGCCGCACCTTCAAAAGATGGCACCTATGTTGTACCCCGCAGTCACTATGTTCTTGCTTCTCCAAACATCAGCCAGGTTGATCCGGAAATATGGCGTAATCCGGACACTTGGGATCCAGCCTGGTGGAGTGATCCCGAAGGTATTGCAGCTCAGGCTTTCCGCTCATATTCGGACGAGAATGGTGAGAAGATCGACTATGGATTTGGTGCTGTAAGCAAGGGTATAGAGAGTCCTTATCAACCATTTGGCGCTGGCCGACATCAGTGCATTGACAAGCAGGTAAATCACGGATGCACCCTCTGATGGATATTACTGAGATACTCCTTACCCAGTTTGCATACTTGCAATTGGGAACAGTTCTTGCTACTTTATTGCATCAAGTAGAGATCAGGCTGGATCAACCCTTGCCTGAGCATAATTATCATGTAGGCATTCTTGTAGCCTTCTTCCATGGCACACGTTCAGTTCTTTCTATTTAGACCATGATCACAATGCCCAAAAAACCACGTAATGTCTGCTATAGACGTTGGGCTCTTGATTGATAGACAGTTCTTATTTATGTACCTGTTTTGGGACCAGTGCAGAATTGAAACGCGCAAGTGTAACAGAATTCACACGACCATAGTCACTACATTTGGGTACAGCAAGGACAGTGTCGACAGAATCTACATTCACGAGAAAGGGAGACAAGAAAGTAATAGCAGAAGCATACAAGCAAAGTGCATGAGCACCAAAACAAAAGCTAGTTTACAACTCTGAGCCTGAAAAAGACCAGGCAGAATACGTTGCTAAGGAATTCATTAGTCTGCCATGAAAACATGAAAAATGAAGAGCTTACCACCATGTTGATTGGAGCTGGAGCTGGACGTGCAGGGGTGCTTCGTGTTTGGCTGCCATGCAACTGTCGTGGACTCAGATACACCATTGTTGGCCACCAGGTCTCGGGCGACACCTAAATCATACTCAGCAAAATCGTATTGTGTTCTTGCGACCTCGATCTGATGCTTATACAGTTCAGTAAGGGTCGCACTCTCTTGGCATTTCACCTGAGCAAGCTCCTGCTCAAGGTGACAGACGATGTGACAAGCTCTGGCAACCTTGAGCACCAGCTGAGCATCAGTATCATCAAATTCCACCTGATCAACTTTGATGTCGAGAGAACAATCATGATTAGTTGGCTGTCACGTACAATGGATGAAGGTTTATCACAAGATGTAATAGATTCGACTTACTGCTGTATATGAAGCGCTGCTCGAGACTGTCAAATCTCGAGGCACCAAGGGTGATTTCCTAACCAGAGCAGGTGTTGCAAATTGTAAAACTGTGTGCAACTTCCGAATGGCGCCAACCGCACTAGGAGTGCCAACTGTGGTCCCAACAGGTGCAACGGATGACTGAGATTGATGTTCCGAGAGCTTAGGAGGTGGTACTTGAAGTTCTGAGGAAGGCAGTGAATGGAAAGAGTGTGTATGAGGCGTCCCAGGAACAGCGTTCAGAGATATGGATTGTTGGGGACGAGACTGTAGAACAGCACTATCCGAGGGTTTGTTTTCTTGATCCGTAATGGACAAACTCAAGGGACTCAGATGACACTACTTGTCAGCCATTCAAGGGACTGGAAATTCAGTGAAGGGAGAGAGACAGATGGAGAAAACTTCAAGTCAGCAGTTGAGCTCTTACGCCGAAGTTACACATTGTGACCTTGACTCGTGCATTTACCATTCGTCTTTTCCTCCCCACTTTTCTGTATGTCCAATTGTCCTAGATGTCTCAAGCACTTTCCCAGTGAACGAGGCATCAAGTTTCACCTTTCACAACCCCATTCCACTTGCCATGAGAAGAATTATGACTATCAGCTCAAAATTCCTTATTTTCCAGTCCCTTTTCAGGGCACAGTTGAAGTCCCAGATCTCGATGACGCTGCACCATATTCTGAACCATTCAATTTTGATTTACCCTGTTTCATTTCCCCAGATGAGTTGCTGGCTGGCCAATCTGACCCAGCGATTTCTGATGTCGACACAATGATGGATGATGCTGCATCATCTAGAGTTCCGGAAGCCCAGCATTCATGCACATTCATGGTAGATCACTTTGAGGGTGCGTCGGCGATATATGGAACGGGTGCAACCTTCCTCTCAAAGTTTTGCAAGGACAAGTATGTGGATTATCGACATTCCAATCCATACTACCCGTTTGTGAGCTCGAATGATTGGATAGAAGCAAATTTTCTTGTGACATCAAAGCTCAGTATGGCCGATATTGACAGATACCTATCAATGGAAGTGGTATGTAGTTTTGACATTGGACAAACACATTACACAAAATCCTCATACTTTATAGACACAGCAACTACCCCTCTCATTTAAAACAGCAGGCAAATTACGTGCCTGGATCGAAATGCTGCCATCAGGGCCACGTTGGAGCTACAAAGTCATTCCTGCCGAACATAGGATGAAGGAACTGGTTACCCTATATTACTGCGACGCAATAGACTGTATCAAACTACTCTTCAACCACCTTTTTTTCGCAGGAAAGATGGATTTCGCACCGTATCGATTGTTTACATCTCCGCAGTGTGACACGAGGGTGTACACCGAATGGATGAGTGGTGATGATGCTTGGGAACTGCAGGTCAGAGCCTTTGAGAAAAACATGCACACCATAAAGGCCTCACCTTTTTTCAGACGAAGGTACCTGTTGGCACCACGTTATGTGGTGTCATTCTGTCCTTAGATAAGACTCACATCATGAATGTGTGCGGGGGCAGAGTCGCCCATCCATTATTGATTAGTCTTGCAAACATCAAGATGCACACAAGGAACAAAGCTTCCTTACATGCTTTCCTTCTCCTTGCGCTAATACCAATCCCTGAGTTTATGCACGACAAATCCCAGATGCGTTCTGTCCTTGAAGCCTGCCTCCTTCATCACTGCCTTGACATCGTTCTTTAGCCACTCAAAGAGGTGATGCGATATGGAATCACCATGCCCGATCCCCTGGGTGAACTTCGCTATTGCTTTACATCAATCACTTTGTATATCGTCAACACCCCGGAAGCATGCGTACTCTCATGCGTGCGAGGCAGAACTTCCCCTGTCACTACTGCTTCATACGAAGATTTTGGTGACCCATTCTGTCATCAACCTCGCACTGCTGCTCTGACAATGAGTCAACTCGAATCCATTGCATATCTGGATACTACTGTTGAAGACTTCTTTGCTGCATGTGAACAGTTTCACCTCAATGGTGTTTTGCGGCCGTTCTTTCGAGATTGGCTCTTTGCATCGCCTTCTCATTTTCTGACTCCTGAGCCCCTTTACCACTGGCACTGGCATAGTTGGGACCATGACGTTTCTTGGTGTAGCATTGCACTTGGCAACAAGGAAATCAACTTTTGTTTTTCAGTCATTCCCAAAGTCACTGGTCTCTGCCACTTTGGCAATGGAATCATGACGCTTAAACAAGTTTGTGGACGGACACAACAGGATGTCCAACGATACCTTGTTGTTGTCATTGCTGGTGCCACTCTGCCAGGTGTCATCACTGCAATCCAAGCTCTGATGGAGTTTCGGTATTTATCTCAAGCTATGGTTATCAGCTCAAAAACGCTGGATAGGATCGGGGCAGTGCTGGATGAATTCCATGATCACAAACAAGCTATTCTTGATGCTGGCCTTTGTCAGGGCCAGAAAGAGCAGCTGAATCACTTTTGTATCCTGAAATTGGAGCTTATGCAAAGTGTTGTTCCAAGCATTCCACAAGTCGGCTCCGTACTTCAGTGGTCTGCTGACATCATGGAACATGCCCATATTGAGGCCATCAAGGACCCCGCCTCCATGACCAACCATCATGATTACAATTCCCAGATTTGCCATGCTCTTGATTACAACGAGAAGTGCCGTCTTTTCACCACTGCATTGCGCCTTTTAATGGCTAAGAAAGACCCTGACAAAGACCCAACAACTCAAAACAATGACGTTCATGACAATGAGGGAGATGGGGATGACCTAGGTGACCACAATAAAGGAAATATCTTAGATGACCTTTGGTCTGGAAAGTGCCAATCAACCGACTTCTTCCAGGTTGTGTTGAAGGAAGCAGCCATGCCTACTGCTGGACACAGTTTTCCAGCACGAACCATCATTGCGGGCTCGACTGCGATTCACCTCAACATTGAACCTACTTATCGCCGCATCTCGGTTGATGAAGTTGCTTTGATGTTTGAACTCCCAGATCTCCGTGCAGCATTGGCTGACTATGTCAGATGCCAAGGGCAGCCAGGCTCAAAGACATTTCACACTTTTGGCATGAGGCAATCACGTTCCGATGCAGATCTTCCATTTTCCGAGCTCCAGATCTGGCACAAAGCCCACCTGCAACAAAAGTCCTATCACCATCCAGAAGATACAATGGATGCGTTCATGGTAAATGCTCATCCACCTGATGCAACTTGGGAACATGGACGGTATGATGCCACAATCCTACAAGTGGACCAGTCGCAGCAATGGCCGCTCAGTGGTCTGGATGGTATGTCATCGCTGCATATAAAATTTTCATTAACTCAGGATACTCAGGTCATGCCATCATTCTTGTTCGCCTAATCATGTATCCTTCCCACCCCAAACGTGCCAGTTCTCCTTGGGTCAACCACGCTCTCGTATATGCACAAAGACTAGATGTCGTACCTCAACAACGTGCGGAGACCGAGTCTACTACGGGTCTTTATGTCATCAAGAAGGCAACATGCGCATCAACTGAGCCCCTGGGAGATGTTTTCCCATTAGATCAGCTGAGGTCCTATGCACATATTGTTCCCCATTTTGGTTGTGTTGCTGACGTTCGACTTTCACATTCGAATAGTATCTATGGCTCTCAAACTTTTTTGTTGAATAAGTACTTTGATAAAGATTTCTTCTACGCTATATCTAAAGTTGTATGATTTACATATGTTCAAGAAATATATGCACTTCATGCTCTGTGTTTAAACTCGAGTATCATAGAATGGATTCATACGACTCGGATCGATGATCAGCGGTCCTCGGCTGTATCCGTACACCATGACCTCCATGATAGCACGAAAAAACAACCACTGCAAAACAATTTGTAAGAACCTTCAACGAGCCCTTGACTCACAAGAAGCGCTCCATCAAGACACCGTGACTGACGAGTCCAGGCATCCTTCAAATACAATTACGGTTGATGGGGTGATCAAACCTGCCACAACGTGTCCATAAGCCAGCCTCTGATTTGCCAAACCCATTCGTCGACGCTTTCATTGAGGGCCCTTTTAACACCATCCTTTGCATCGAGCACATGGCCAATGGGTTCTTTGTTGAACTTCTGGCAAGCATCTGACTTCTGCTGTGCATTCGGTCCCCTTCTTCGAGGACCCTTTTCAAGACCTGGATCCAACTTTTTGGCTGACGTACACACGGTCTCCCTTATCAAAGTGCAAAAGCAAATGGAGCTTGTGGCTCAAGTTGTCGCAATCATTGAAAATGGATTCAAGTTGGTAATGAGAATCTTTACTTTGCCTGACGTGTGGGGTTTCACTCTGATCTTATGTGTAGGATTCAAGTCTTACCCAGTGTGGACACAGATAACAGGATGGGATCCTTTGTTTAACGCGATCACCGGCTTGAATGGGTCGGGCAAGTCAAATGTCCTAGATGCGATATGTTTCATCCTTGGAATCATGAACATGGCTCAGGTGCGTATCGTCCATGTGTACTGGATCCAAATCATAACTTTGTCTGTAGATGCATGCCCAAAACCAACAAGATCTCATTTACAAATGTGGACAAGCTGGCGTTACCAAAGCAAGTGTCATCTGTGCTGACACCAAGGCCGCTAATGCTGTCACCTTCAGTGCCAAGATCTGCTCCGTAACTCTTAACAGTGATGTCTACGATCCATTTGGGACACTCAGTAGTGAGGCACCGCCTAGCAGAAGTGGTATGCTGTTGAGAGTCCAAGAATTGTTGGAAGCAAAGAGAAGCTTAAATCAGGCCCGAGCTCGGCTTGTGGAGTTAGAGAGGGGGGAGGGAGCAGGATGGGAGAGGAAAGAGTGGTGGAAGAAGCTTACAAGGGACCTGGAAATCAAGGAACACAAGCTTCGATTGTTAGACGAACAGATCAGAGGAAGCAATGCTGTGAGAGTGAGTGCAGGTGTCTTGTGATCAGTGGGTTTTGTCTAATGCATGAATAGCTCGGTACCAAGGTCGAATCTTACAAATAGGCCATTGTTAACCTTCAAAATGCTGTCCAAGCTGCAAAGGACGAGCAAAAGGCTGCTATTGGGGATTCCAGATGGCTTCATGGTCGCTACAGGTATCAACAACTCATTGTGATGAATGCTAGTCCCTCAGTTACCTTCTGACTTATAGCTCTAGTCTTATTTCTGTTCACCCCATCGTGCTTTTCAATTATGTATTTCCATTCATGTACCCACAGAACACATCAGTTGGATGCCGCAGAAGATTGAATAGCGCTTAGGGCATGCCAGGAGTACAAGCCCTTGGGCTGCAACATTTCTCATGGCATCCCTTGGCTACGATTTGTCAAGAAAAACGCACCGGGCAGCAGATGAAAAGGTAAGTCAGTTGCATTTCACAATTACAGTGCTCTATTTAAGGTTGCTGCACCATGGCAGCCTCCTTGAGGTCCCCTTTTCACCTCCCGTTCCATTCATTTCTCCTCTCATTTGCAATTCTATGCCAACATGCAATTCCTCCATGACTGAACAATCTGATTCTAGGCCCCCTGCACCCCAGTTAAGGAAATCGGGGCATTCAACAGCTGGTAAAGGTGGCCATAACGCCCAATTGGAGAAGACTTCCCACGCCATTGAATCTTCGCTCCATCCAACCAAGCGACGCGAGGATGTTCTTAGCAATGAACCCATTAATCAGATGGCATCTACTCCAGGCAGACCGAAGAAAAGAAGGACCATCAAACAGAAAGTCAAGGTCAGTCACACATTATGACCACTAGATCGTATACTAGGGGTCCTCACTAAGGCTTTGACATGGCTTTGACATGGCTCTGACACCAGTCAGAGCTTGAGTGGCAGTATCCCATGAATTGCGAATTTCTGACTGCTGTGTTTGAAAATTCTGAATCCAACCACATCATAGCCACATCCTTTTTTGGTAAGTAGGCACGTGCTATTCAAAAATAGAAATTCTACTTCACACACGACATCCAAATTAGGAAGGTGTGATATTTCACATGGGGCAAATTGGGAGCATGGCTGTTTGTGCTAAGTATGGGCACCTCACAGGCACGAAAATGGCATCGGAACTGTGTAGATAGCAAAAATAGGTAGTCATATATAAGAACTTGATGCTATCTACTTCACAATCCCCCCTCTTACCATTATGCCCCGCCAATCACTTCAACAAGCTTTGCTATTCAACATTCGCACAGCCACAGAACAAGCTTATCAGCTTCAGCAAGCTGACCTTCAGCACCAACATGACCTTGCAGCTTGTTCTTTTGATACCAGTTCTGATTCTGTACCTTTTGATGATGATCTTCCTGGTTTTATTCCTTCTCCAGTTTCTCCAATTTCTTCAATTTCTCTAGTACTACCCAATTTTGACTTTGAATCAGACTCA
>JBBPTZ010000484.1:0-20512 GCA_038094315.1 Phylloporus cf. tubipes | reverse complement strand
CATGCGGATTGCTCATGTCAGATAGTGTAAGATATCGTAGATGTAGTGTCTACTGTTGTAAACACTAGACCAGTATATAAAGGCCAAGGACAAGCACTAGGATTTTCCCTAGTCTTGTTCTCTTGGAATTTCCTAGCCAATCCTAGAGAGATTCCGCTATCTGTCCAAGGCCTCTTACTTGATTCTAAAGGGTAAGCGGTTGGTTCTGAGGGGCTAGTCGTTTCATCTTCCGACTCATCTTGCCTTTTCTCACCTTCGTCTCTCTGGGTTGCCGCCAATGTGTTGGAAACCACCCGTCCCCAGGCCTAAACAACCTGAAACTGGGAAGCCCCGCAGCCATTGAGTACCCTTGCCACTGTCTATCCATCGCCCCCACACCCAGTACTCTGCTGAACTGCCATTCTTTGTTCCTGTCCTCCCCTGCCCTTGTGGCTGAATCCACTGATCTGACGATCTCTCACCATCCGTCCCTCAGATCACCAATCGCTTTGGCTCATCTACTCTACCCTCCATCCTCTATGTATGATCCGCTTTTCTTGCCAACCCATCTGCTTGATCCCCCAGAACTCTTGTCTTTGTCCTCGGGCACCTCGCCCTCGTCCTCGCCACTGTTCTCATACCCTCTGGTGACCATTCCATGGTCAGAATACTCCATCTAGGATGCTCTCACTAGACTATAGACTGTGCTTGTGATTCCATCCTTGATCATTTTACGACTTAGAGTTTTGATCGAGTCTGGGTCTCGATTGTATAAAGGGGGTAATGTTACGGTTTTTCTCCTTTTCCTTGCTGCCTCCTGTTTCCTTTCCATCTTCCTGATACACTACCTAGCTCTCAGGCTTGCGAAGATCCCCTCGCACCCCTATCCCACTCTCAAGTACGTATCTCTTCATTGTCATCTTGCTCCTATGATTTCACTGTTACCTTACATACTACTTGGCTTCCACCTTACCACAGCACTTTTACCTTAGTCATACTTACTCACTTCCATTAGTTCGCCTTGCTACTTGGATATAGTTCTACGTACTTGCTCCTATACTCGACTATAGTTATTTCGCAATCTAGCATTATATCTAGAACCAACCTCTGGGACTTCTCTGAGTCGCTGCACACTCCTGAAGTGCTCTGTAAGTTCCTAGGCGATTCCTAGTGAACTCCCCTCATTTACCTTCGACCTGATGACCAACCCGTCGTCCGCATCCTTGGATTGAACTTCGGCCACATCCAATGTTCCGGATCTTTGTTTGTAACGCTACGCGTAACACTTAACCTTTTTCCTTCAACTCCAACCCACTCTTCACACAACTCCAGTCAGACCTACATTTCTGGAACACTCTGCGTCCAGCCTGGCTTATGCTGCTGTCAATGTCATCTCACAAGTCCAAGACTACACTTGCCCCTACCTGGGTCAAGTGTAATAGGGATGCCATTTGCTGTTGGAGTCATGTTGGAGGAGTACCCCTCCAGAGGCATGCTTGAAAGTGTCCATGGTGATAGTGAATAGTTGGGAAAGGTCCAGCATATAGAGGACAGGTTCAGAGGTGAAGCAGCATTTGAGTTGGTCAAACATATCTTGGCATGGGGTGGATCAGGCCCAGGGCTGGTTCTTCTTTGTGAGGTCTAGAAGTGGGTAGGCAATGTTGGAGTAGTGAGTATTATGCTTGATCCAGGTAGGAGCAGGCATAGTCCCATGAGACCTGAAGGTTGGGGACAAAGGGGTGAGAGATCCTAGGGATTTCCTAGTGACAGGCGTCTGTTGTGATACACAGGGAGATGAAGGGGCCTTGGGACTTCCAAGGGTTCGGAGGATGAAGGGGTGTTGCGCAACGATAATGGTTGAAGCAACACAGAGGCTACTCAAAGTAAGCCTAAGACTTAGAGGGGACAAGGCCTAAGCACAGCTTAGGAATGGGACAAAGGGGTGCTTGAATTTAGGTGATAATACAAGAAAGACAAGCATGAGAAGCAATTGTACAGGACAGGCGGGTTTATATATGAAGGGGAAAAAGGATGACATAAGCGATCATGGAAGGTCATGGAATGTTGTGGAACATTCATGACAGAGCATCTATGATAAGAGATAAGTGAAGGCGAATGAGAATAAGCTGGTTACTAGGCAATTGGCTATTGGAAAATAGGGACTACAGGTATGGTAGTAGCCGGCTGAAAGGAATGAGCATTCAACACGTCGCTGGAATGGGCTAAGTAGTACATGGATGACAAGTGTAACAAGGAAAGAAAGAAGGAATCGTAACAGTGAGGGATGAAGCAACAGTAGAAATTTGCAAACCCGAGGAAGAAGTGAATGTCTTTAACACAGGCAGGGATGGCCCATTCTGTGATGCTAGCAAGCTTGGCAGGATCCATGGCGATTTTGCCTGATTTGATGATCATGCCAAGATACTTAACTTCTTTGGCTAAGAAGGTGCATTTTTCCAACTTGAGGTGAAGTTGGAGTTCTTTTATCTGTTGAAGGACCTTCTTGGTCCATTCCTCATGTTCAGCTTTATTGTTGAAGAAGATAAGAAGATTGTCCATGTAAATGATGAGCCATCCTTCAGCAATCAGGTTATGAAATAAATCATTCATGAATTTCTAGAACATGGTGGGGGAATTGGTCATGCCAAAGAACATAACTCTGGGCTCAAACAGCCCTTGGTGGGTGATGAAAGCGGCCTTCCATTGGTTGCCTTCCTTGATACAGATGTTGTTGTACCCCCATTGGATGTTGAATTTGGAGAAGTGTTTGGCTCCTTTAAGCTTGTCAACAAGGTTGGAGATGAGAGGGAGGGGGTAGGTGTTTTGGACTGTGTGTTTGTTGAGGTAACAGTGTCAGAGACTAACTCTGATTCACAACTCTTCAGTCCAGCCCACTCACTACAAGCACAGGAGTTTCAGGCCACTTTGGAGTGGCTCTCTGCCCCAGTCTTGCAAGCAGGTGGACAGAGTAGCCATAACAGGTTAGATGGTGCCTCATCCACCCCTTTTCAGATTTGGTACACCACTATCCTCTTTTTCTCATACCATTCACCACATGTCATACTATTCTCTTTTTCTTCCCTTTTCTATTCACTACTCCACTCATCTCTGTCCACTTCACTTCATCTTAGACTGGAGTTTCCAAAGTTAAGTGTGACCCTTGCCTTCACTGCATTTAAGCCTTGGACTCATCCCATCTCACCTCAGTTGTGTTTCCTGCCTAGCAGCACACTGAGGTGAAACTATTTACACTACCTACAGTCAACTTTCATCTAATGTACCTAGTTGGCATTGCTGCCATTTACTTAATCTGACAAACAGTAGTCCTGGCAGAGGTAGAGTTTGCCATCCTTTTTCTTGATGAAGAAGAAAAGAGAGGCTTGTGGCAACTTGGAGGGGTGGATCTTGCCAGATTTCAGGTATTCATTGATGAAGTCATTAGTGGCTTGGCATTCATTAGGGGAGAAAGGGTAGAGTTTCTCTATTTTAGGGACAAAGGAGTTGGCGGAGTTAATCACATGGTCATAGGGATGTGACAGAGGTAATGGCATGTTGGCATTGTCGGCAAAAACAGATGCATATTCAGAGTACTGGGGTAGGAGCATAGGTTTTGGCTTGGAAAAAGCTGCTTCTTGGGCAAGGAGGGTGGAGATGGTGATTTTTCACACTGTGGCCATGAGTTGTGGGTTGGCAAAACAGGATCTGCATTATTCAATATGGTTAATTGTGTAAATGAATTAGATCCTTTCCATAAACTGTTCTAGTAGTTCAGCTTTGAGGTATTGGCACAATCCTTCCATTTCCTGTGAGTTGAGGAAGGTATGCTTGAAAATCCAGGATTTGGAGGTTGGAGAAACAGGTCAAGTGTTCTTGAACAAGGAGGTGGCTTGTGCCATAAGGTGAGAGAAAGAGAGGTCAAGAGATTGGTCTCTTGCTTGGTCAATGGTGATAGTGCCTTTCTTTTAGTTGATGCTGGGGTTGGTGGCAGCAAACCAGGGGTGTCCAAGGATAATATTTTCCTTCCCTTCATTCATGACATAGAAATGAACTTTCTGGGTTATATCACTGGTTTTGACAAAGAGGATGGCTTCATAGTGATATTTAGTGTTGGTGGATTTGTCTGCATTTCAGATGAGGAATGGGAAGGGGAGTTTTCAGGTAGGGATATGGTTCCTTTTGACAAAGTCCCAGTCTATGTGTTACAGACACATTCTGACAGATTTAGCATAATTTTTCACTCTCTTATCTTATCTTATCTGACAACCCACAGACATGTGATGCTTTGCTTTCATGACTTGTCATGGTTGCCCAACGTCTTATCTCTTATCTTTCAACCCTGTGCCTAGACACAGCCTTTATCTCTTATCCATGACATGAGGCAGCGCCTTATCTTTTATGTGCTTCTGATCTTCTATGCCTCATGTCTTCTTTTGATCCATGTGTTATGGTTGTGCTACTATGTCGGTCCGTTTTTCTCTTTTCCTTCACCTACTCAGACCCTGGCCCCTGCTGGGAACACTATCTCTTTGTAGTATCGCTGACCTGGCAGCTCCTTTATCCCGCTTTCTGGCCTGACGCCGTTCCTTCGGATCTTACCGGAACAGGCCCCGGATTCTATTCCTGATTATTTCGTATGTTGCTATGGACAGCCTCTCTCCTCCGCCGCTTCTCTCACAACGGCATCGTCGTTCCACTACTCTCACACTGACACATACGTATTTACTCATCCGCAGCAGTTCCGTCCGATTCTACGGACTTCTGTCGATTACGTACTGTCGAGTATTTATACCGCAGCTGCCTGTACTTGTAGTCTCATTCTTGATCTGCGCAATACTAGCATCGTATCTTGAACCAACTCCCGGACCTCTGTGAGCCACTGCACGCTCTTGAGTTGCTCTGTAAGTTTCTAGGCGATTCCTAGTGAACTCCCTTCATTTACCTTCGACCCGACGACCGACCCGTCGTCCGCACCCTCGGATTGAACCTCAGCCGTGTCCGACGTTCCGGATCTACGTTCGCGACGCTACGCGTAACACCATGCTGCATCCTTATGGTATGCTTCCATTCTTCTATGTTTCTCATGTTTCAAATCCATGCATTGCCCGCATGTTATGCTTCTCTTCTAATGCATATGAAACACCTTATGTTTGCATTTCCATTCCACACAGCCTTGAGGCTGTTCTCCTCATAGTGATGCATGCTATAGCCATATGTTATGAACATATACAGACATGTATTGGTAGATTCAGTACAAACATATACATATCCCTAGATAGTATATAAAGGCCCAGAGCCAGCCCAAAGGACCTCAGTTTGTTCTCTTGGTTTTCCCCTTCAACAGAGAGCCAGTCTTTACACTCCCCTTCCTGTCTTGTTTGAGCAGCCTATAGCAGCCACTTTGGTTGTTGGGTTGTTTCACTATGCAGCAGATCTGGGTGCCACTATCCAGAAGAGCAGTTGTTTTGACAACTTTGAGGGTATTCTCAGAGGTGATAAGTTGAATTGGGATGTATAGTGAATGGGGTTTTGATTCAATCTGAGATACAGTTACATTGAGTATGGAAGCTACTTGTGTCAGGGAGTGCCTCCATTCTAAAAATCCTGCTGGTATTCTGTGAGAGCACAATCCAGGTTGGTGGAGAGTCATTCTATGACAACCTCTTTTTCATTAATTTCTTGAATGGAGGTGGAGGTTGGAGTGTTGTGAAAGGGGTGAAGGGGTGGTTCTGGGGCATTCTCAAGCAAAATGGCCCTTCTTGCAACATTGAAGGCATAGGCCTTCCTTGATACACTTAGTACATTCTTCCAGGGTAAGGTGAGTAAGGTGGTCAACATCCATAGTGTTGGGATCCTTCTGGGTGGTGTGGGGGTAAATGTGGGGATGAAAGGATGATGCAGTGGAGTGGGATCATTGTTTGGCAATTTGGGCAGCATGATTCTTTTTCCATATGAAAAGATCAATCTTCTTGTACCATGTGGTGACAGTGGAGGGGAAGGTGTTGAGGAAGCACATGTAGTCCATAAGCCAGGAAGGTATTCCAGCCTGGAGATAGATGATGATAGTAAAGGTATGGGTGGTTTCATCAAGTTCTGCTTCAATGACCTTAAGTTTAAACTAGAAGAGGTACTTGGGGAGAAATGAGTCATTCCATACTCTGGTGTTGGTAAGCCATGAGACGGCTTTGGCCTGAACATTCATATTTTTGAACATTTTTTCAAAATCCTTGATAAAGTCCTTGAATGTTCTGAAGATGTTGTTATCAAGGGCTTTCTGGATGCAAATGAAGGCCCAAGTAAGGGCAATTCCTTTCTTCATGTATGATAGAGTGAATCTGATCTGCTTGTCATCATTGTCATAGATCTTCCCATTGATGAGAAGATAGAGACAGACTAAGATGAGCCACTAAGTGGCTTTGGATAGAGATCTGTCATATTCTTCAGGAGTTCAAATATGGAGTTCAGTGGGTTTGGAAGAAGACATAGGTGTGAGTGGGTGTGGGGGTGTGCATGGTCTAAGGTGGGATGGGGGACAGCTGGAGATGGAAGTGGGCAATGGTGGGATAGGACTTCATGGTATGATGGCACTAGTAGAAAGCTGATGCACAAGGTCTCATTTGAGTTGAATGGTTTCTAAGGTGGGGGACAGTGGTTCTATGTCAATGAAGTGGGTGTCCTCAGAGTCAACTGAGGAGCTGGAAGATTCAAGGTGGGGCTGTGGTTCTCGGTAGGGTAGACGATGAGTTTCCCAAAGACAGGGGTTTTGGTGTAGTGGGTGTGCAATGGTGGGAGTGCTCTACACAATGGTAGGTAATCTTGAGAAGCTAGTTTTTTTATTACACTTGACCCAGATAGGGGCAAGCATAGCTTTGGGAAACTGGATGATGTCTACTGAAGCATTGGCTTGACGAGACACAGGGTATTCTAGAGGCATGGACCTAACTAGGATTGGCTGGGATGATGACTTGGAAGAGAGTTGAGGGTTGGTCAAGAAGTAAGGCTAGGCAAATGACAAGACAAACTCAAAGTAAGCAAATCGCTTGATATATTTCCAAGAAGAACTAGCTTATTGTTACATATGTGTGCAACCAGTATTTAAAAGAAAGGGGAATGTGCACAAACCAAGGATAACAAAGGAAACTATCATCAAGATAGGAAGGGAACAACATAAAACATTGTCAAAGAAATGTAACTAATCATGAGAAGGAAATGCTACTGGATGAAAGGAAATAATGACAAGTAAGTGATGAGTAAGCTAGCCAATGGATGGAAAATAAGTCATTGTGGAGAAAAGGAAACAGTGTCTGTGATAAAAGAGAGAAAAAGGGGTAAATTGTAACAGGTGGAGGGAAATGATGATGAATAAGTGATAAGTAAATCAGCTGATGGATAGGAAGTGAGTCATCATAGAAGAAAAGGAGACAGCCATCCATGAAAAGTAAGGAAGAAAGGGACGAATTGTAACACCTGTACTGTAGTATCCATTCTTAATCTCTTGCAATACAAGCATAATATCTTGAACCAACTCCTTCAGACTTCTATTAGCCTCTGCACACTATTGAGTTGCTCTGTCTGTACCAAGGCCTACTCTCTTGTGCACACTCTTCATTCCCCTTCACACCCTCAGTTTTGAATGTCAACCCTTCTCAATATTCTGGATCTCCTTGCATACACTTCTGTTACAAACTGGTTCTCCATTGTTTTTAACTCTGGAAAAGGGGGGCATGCCTGTTGGATGTCCAATACTAGGGGGTCCAGAGGTCTGGGAGAACTGCAGAAATTCAGTCCAGAGATTCCTCAGCATACCTAGGAGTTCATAGAACTCCTAGAAGGGTATTGGGAGGTCAAGGTCAGAGTTAGCACAGGACAAGGTCAAAGGGGGTAGGACTTGGCACAGTGTTAAACTCAGATCCTCCTGGGGGAAAGTCTGGAGTTTTGGAGTGTTGGAGGTACCGAGGGGTACGGGATGAGTCGAAGAGGGGCGAGGACTCTTGGCACAGGACTTATGTGTTGCGCCCTTGTACTCCCGGTCCTCAGAGTCAGAGGTCAGAGGAGAGTCTTTAGAGACTCAAGTGCGGAAAGACAGGAGGAAGTTAATTCGATATTCGAACTGAAGTATCTACAATGAATTTACAGGGTTTATATACTCCGGAGTTATACCGGATTGCTAAGCCAGAACGGAGTGTTACCGGAGTATTACGAATGTTAGTAAGATGGAACAAGGGGATGAGTAAGACGGGAACATAAACACCGGAGTACTGGAGCTGTGTGAAGCACAGGTCTATCAGAAGGAACAAGAAGTGAGACTAATACTAATGGAGTAAGTGAGGACAAGGATGTACAAAAGAGGAATGGGAGTGGTCCGAGGGTCAGGTGACCAGAGGATAGGGGAGATAACACCGGAGTTGGTGTGGAGTTGAGGAGTGGAGACCGGAGTTGGACTTGTAAAAAAGCAGCATGTGACACACAGGACTTATGTGTCATGCCCTCATGTACTGTCATGTTCTAATTTCAGAGCAAAGATGTGGAGGTGGATCATAGGGGGTGCAAAGATAATTCATAAGGACAGGAGTGTAGTAGAAGAGTAAGGAAATGTGGACAGAGTCTGTTGAGCAGGAAGTCAAAGGGCAGACATGGAGAGACAGGAGGTATTATAGTTGATATTTGAACTAAAGTAATATAGAGCAAAGTACATAGTTTGTATACTTCCAGAGTTGCACCAGATTCATAAGCCAAAGTGGAGAGTTACCAGAGTATTGTAAATAATGAATAACCCAGGATGGAGAATAGTAGAGTATTAGAAATCATAAATAAGACAGAAGGAGATATATACCAGAAGCTGGAGCTATGCAAGCATAGGCTTATTAGAGGGGAATAGAAAGCAAAATTGATACTAAAAGGGTTAACATAAAATGGAGGCAAAGAACAAGAATAGACAAAAGAAGATACAAAAGGATCCAAGAGTTAGGTGACAAGAGGATGGAGAGAAACACCTGGAGTTGGTGTGAAGTTGGGTTGGGGACCTGGGCAGGTATGTTGTACCCATGCTATTGCCTACCTTGAAGTAGAATTCAATGGCTCTGAACATTTTCTTAAACTATGAACATATGCATGTCAGTCAATGTACCACCATGCATTTCACAAATGATGCACTGCATTGAACTTATTCTGAACCAATATACCCAATCAAGTGCCTCCAAGTGACTTTGCTATAGCATTGAATATTGATATGGAGAAGCTGGACACCTGGCCCATCTTCAATTTTTGATCAATAAGGAGTTGGAGCATTTTGGTGATTTCTTGGTCTGTTCAATTCTGCCTTTTCTTCAGTAGTGAATCATTGTGCTACTGTTACAATTCTTTCTTTTCCTTTATGCTTGTCCCTTCTGTGTACTTTTTAGTCCATCCCAGTAATGCATTGGACACTTCTTTTCATTCAACCAATTACTACAATACCCAATAATCCTTATCATCCAATAGTCACTTGCCTAGTAATTGGCTTACTTCCATTTGTCCGCACTTATCTCTTTGTCATAAACACTTTGTCATGAATGTTCCTTAACATTCTATGACTTTTCATTCTCACTTATATACCTTCATTTCCACTCAATATATAAACCTGACCCCCATGTACTTTAGTTTCTTATGCTTGTCTTTCCTATACCTTCATCTGAATACAAGCATCCTCCTGTTCTTGCTCTCCTAGCTATGCTAGGTTTCCTCATCTCTTAGTCTTAGGCCTACTACTAAGTGGCCTCTGTGTTGCTTCAAATGTTATTGTTGTGTGTTACACTCAACCTGGATAGGGGCAGGTGCAATCTTGTAAGACCTGAGGGATGAGGGTGACAAGGAGCTGGGAGGTCCTAGGAAGTTCCTAGCAACAGGCATCTGTTGTGATACACAAGGAGGTGAGGGAACCTCAGGGGCGTTGAGGCGTCAAGGGGCAAGAGGTGTTGCGCAACAATGATGGTTGAAGCAACACAGAAGCCACTCAGTAGTAGGCTTAGGACTAAGATGAGACAAGGCCTTAGCACAGCTAAGGAATGAGGACAAGGGGCTTGAATTTCAGGTAGTAGTATGAGAAAGACAAGCATGAGAAGTAATTGTACATGAAAGGCAGGTTTATATACTGAATGAAAATGGAAGTTACATAAGTGGGAAAGGAAGGTCATAGAATGTTGTGGAATATTTATGACAAAGCATCCATGATAAACAATAAGCAAGAGTGAATAGGAAGAGGCCAGTTACTGTTGTGATAGACTCCGGAAGGGGCTAATGTAGTTTTAAGAGACCTGGAGTAAGGGGACAAGGGAGCAAGGTGTCCTAGGGATTTTCTAGCAATGGATGTCTGTTGCGATATGCAGGGAGATAAAGGTACCTCAAGGGCATTGAGGTGTACAGGGACAAAGGGGTGTTGTGCAATGACAATGGTCAAAGCAACACAGAAGCCACTCGATAGTAGGCTTAAGACTAGGAGAGGATAAGGCCTTAGCACAGCTAAGGAATGGGACAATGGGGCTTGGATTCCAGGTGGTAGTTTAGGAAAGACAAGCATGGGGAACTCTAATACAGGAGCGGTGGGTTTATATACAAGGAAAAAGGAAGATGAAGTAAGCAGTCATGAAAGGTCATGGAATGTTATGGAACATTCATGACGAAGCGTCTGTGATAAGAGATAAACATGGATGAATGGAAGGAAGCCAGTTAGTGTGCAAATGGCTATTGGAGAATAAGGAATACAGGTATGGTAGTAACCGGCTGAAAGGAATGAGCATCCAACGTATTGCTGGAATGGGCTAGGAAATACAAGGGTGGCAAGCATAACAAGGAAAGCAGGAAAGAAGAAGAATGAATCATAACATTACCCCCCAGTTATGGTCAGAGTACCGACAGAGAATCTAGTCAAGATGGTGATTAACACC
Source organism: Phylloporus cf. tubipes (assembly GCA_038094315.1). Lineage (NCBI taxonomy): Eukaryota > Fungi > Basidiomycota > Agaricomycetes > Boletales > Boletaceae > Phylloporus > Phylloporus cf. tubipes. The sequence continues at coordinate 9,614 of JBBPTZ010000484.1, read as the reverse complement.
ACCAGAGGAGCCACAGACATTGGCGCACGCATTGTTGCTCCAATCATTCTCGTAGTCACTATGGGTGTAAGGAGAAGGGGACGGAGAACACAAAGGAGGGACCAGGGACTGAAGGGGATGACATCTGCCAGAGGACATTCAAGCTGAGTGACGAGGATGAGTAGGGCCGGAGGATTGGGTGGAAGTGGTAGATCGGCTGGAATTGGGGGAGGAGCAAGGAGTAGGTGGACAACGGAGAGGACAACGCTGTTGGATGTGACCTGGGGCCCAAGCATGACAGAAGGGGCATTGATAAACTGGACAGTGGGGTCAAGTGTGACCCAAGCAGCGGCAGTTAAAACAAGCATCATCATAGTGAGGATGGGTTGGGGTAAGAGGAACCATCCCATGTCCACCAGTGTGGATAGCTTCAGCACGATCAAGGGCAATGATTTCGGCAGGGGTCAGCTCAGTGGAAGAGGTGGATGGAGTAGAAGGTGGGTAAGGTGCGCAGGTTAGAGCCAAGGGGCATTGACTACAAGCAGCAAGTTCTTGGATGTAATGGTCAATGTCATGGAGGAATTCCCCAAAGCCCATCTGGAAGGCCAGGATGGTGAGGTTGCCCTGGAGATTATCACATAGTGTGACAGCAAGGGTATGGGCCCAGTGTGGGACTGATCTATTGGAGGTGTTGGCGAGGGTTGACAAGCATTCAACCTGTAGATGAGCACAATAGAGGGCAAGAAGGGGGGAACCCATGTCTAAGTGGGCATTGATGGGAACTGCCAGGTCTACATCAGTGATGAAGTGGCGTAGGCTTGTGATGTAGACAGCATTGGGGAAGTCATTGCGGAGATGGTGAGCGAACTCAGGGATGTCAATGGAGCAGATAGGGTCTGGGATAGGAGCAGCAAGCATGGCTAAGTGTGTAGTGGTTGGTTCTCTGGCAGGGAGTGGGGTGGAGCCCCAACTGGGGGATGGGACCATTGAGGATGGTTCGATGAAGGGAATGGAATCAAAATCTAAGGTAGAATTTTCAAGAGTAGAAGGGGAGGAGATAGATGAAGTGGAGAAGGAAGACATGGTGGTGTGTTAATGTCGACAGATTGGGTGAGTTTTCAAGGTGGCGATGGAAGGGGGTGAAGGAGCAAAGACGGAGGGGTGAAGGTTTTTATAATCAGTTAGAGCAGACTTCGCATGTTTCAAGTCCCGCTTGGGAATCCATGAGTCTTCTTCGGCTGAATATTCCTTTCATCAGATTAGATACATGCGGGAAGATGGAGCTCTGCGGTGGCGCAAGATACACTCAATTTCGTATTCTTCTTCACCTTCTATCAGGTTAGATGGTGGCACAGGGAAGTTCAGACCGCGGACAGAGTTTTTGCGATAGGGGGATAGTAAGGAAGCATGGAACACGGGGTGGATCTTCCATGTCTTCGGCAGGCAGAGTTGGTACGTGATCGGTGACAGTACCTTTGTTATCATAAAGGGTCCCTCTTACTTAGGTGCGAACTTCGGATTTGCAACAGAACGGCAGAGATTCTTGGCTTCGAGCCAGATCTTGTCACCTAGGGAAAAAGGGAAGAACCCTCATTTCAAATGAGAGGCCATGACTTGGTGAGCAAGTTCATGGGCAGTGAGGGCTTTGTCACGAGCGGTGGAGAGGGACTTAAGATGGGCTTCTACCGTGGGTAGAGGAGAGTCAGCAAGGATGGAAGGTAGGGCACAGGGTTCAAAGCCCATCATGAGGAAGAATGGTGACTTGCTGGTTATGGAGTGAGGGTGGTGGTTGTGGGCAAATTTGACATGTGAGATTTTGTCTGCCCAGGACATGGGGTTGCTACCATAAAAGATGCAGAGGTAAGTTTCAACCTCTTGGTTGACGTGTTCGGTTTCCCCATCACTTTGGGGATGATAGGCAGTAGAGAGGGAGAGATCGTAGTTTAAGAGACAACCTAGCTCTTTGGTGAAGGATGAGGCGAACTGGGGGCCTTGGTCAGAGATGATTTTGTTGTATAGACCAAAGTGAAGATAGACTTTGTGGAAGAAAAGGGAAGTGACTCCTTTGGTGGTGATCGTTTTCTTGGTGGGGCATAGGATTACCCCCTTCGTAAGTCCATGGTCAACCACGACCAGGAGTGAGTCAAAGGAAGAGGAGGATGGAAGGTCAGTGATGAAGTCACAACTGATTTGTTGGAAAGGGCGTGTAGAGGAGGATTTTATGGGAGTAATGGGAGAAACCATGGGGTGTGTATTGGCTTTTGCCTGTTGGCATTGGGCACAGCCTTCAACATAGTGGCAGACATAAGAGGCCAGGCCAGGCCACCAGAATTCGGCAGCAACAAGTTGACGGGTTTTGAGGTACCTGGGGTGACCAGTGGTTTCATGGTTGTGGCAGCATTGCAGGATAGAGTGATGGAGGGAGTTGTTAGGGGGAACATAGATGTGGTCACGATAGAGGAGGACTCCATCACAGAGTTGCCAATTGGCAAGATGAGAGCAGAAGGCAGGGGGTATGTGGCCATCAATGGCCTGGAGTGCTTGGAGTACTAGGGGGTCGTCCTTTGAAGACGATTGGATGTGGTGAGCCATGGTAGCATCAATGAGGTTAACGAAGAGGGATGGAGGGAGCAAGGTGACACCTGAGTTGTCATCATCAGGTGGCAAAAGGTCGGGGCGATGGGAGAGTGCATCTGGTGCACCAAGGAGTTTGCCAGGAACATGGATCATTTTCAGATTGAAGTTGGCAAGATCAAGGAGCCAACATGCCTGGTGTCGGTTGAGTTCCTGGGGTTTGTGGAAGTAAGTGAGGTTTTTATGATCTGTAAAGACTTGTATGGGGAAAGGAGAACCATGGAGGTAGTGCTGCCATGATTTAAAAGCATGGATAACAGCAAGGAGTTCGCAGTCATAGATGTCGTAGTTGCGTTCAGCCTGAGCAAATGACTGGAAAAGGTAGGAACAGGGGTGCCAATCACTGTTGGCATCAGTCTGGAAGAGAACGGCTCCAGAGGCAAACATGGAGGCATCAGTGGCAATGGCAAAGGGGCAAGTAATGTCAGGAAGGTGGAGGATGGGTTGAGAAAGGAAAAGACATTTGAGGGTGTCAAAAAATGTCTGACAGGCAGAAGACCACTTCCAGGATGCGTTTTTCTTGGTGAGGTTGATGAGGGGGCAAGTGATGGTAGAATAGTCAGGAATGAACCAACAGTAGAAGTTGGTGAAGCCAAGGAAAGAGTGAGTTTCCTTGACCATTGATGGGGTGGGCCAGGAGGTAATGCCGTCAAGTTTGACAGGGTCCATGGTGATGAGACTGGGCTTAACGATCATACCGAGATATTCAACTTCCTCAACAGCAAACTGGCATTTCTCCAGTTTGAGGTGTAGGTCCAGCTCTTGCATATGTTGGAGGACATGTTTGGTACATTCCTCGTGGGTTTTTGCATCAGGGGAGAAGATAAGAAGGTCATTCATGTAGATGACAAGCCAGCCTTCTGCGATCATGTCACAGAAGGAGTCATTCATAAAGCATTGGAACGTAGGTGGGAAATTGGTGAGGCTGAAGAACATGACATTGGGTTTGTAAAGGCCTTTGTGAGTGATAAAGGCAGCCTTCCATTGGTTGCTGTTTTTGATTTGAATGTTGTTGTAACCCCAACAGACATCAAACTTGGTGAAAACCTTGGTGTCTTTAAGCTTGTCCACGAGGTCGGAGATGAAAGGTAGGGGGTAGGCATCACAGATGGTGTGCTGGTTGACATAGCGGTAGTCCTGGCAGGGGCGGAGTTTCCCATCCTTCTTCTTGACAAAGAAGAATGGCGAAGCTTGGGGTGAGTTGGATGGGCTGATCTTTCCAGCGTCCAGGTTTTCTTGGAGGAAGTCCTCAGTAGCCTTGCGTTCATCAGGGGTTAAGGGGTATAGCTTCCCAATCTTTGGGACAAAGGTTTCATCAAGGTTTATGGCGTGGTCATAGAGACGAGATAGGGGAAGATGGTTGGTGGTTTCCTTGGAAAATACATCAGCAAATTGGGCATATTCAGGGGGTAGCGTGGCCTTGGGTTTGGCCTTCTCAGTGGCAATGGCGAGCTCGGTGGCAGTAGTGAGGCAAGCTATGGTGGTATTAGGAATGTATCAGAAGTCTCCTTGAATTATCCAATTCATAATATGTGCATCATTGGTCTTGGTGCAGTAGTGATCCTGGGTCTCGTAATTCAGGTAATCACAGAGCCGAGTGTTGGCAGTAGTGGTGACATTGACATGTCGTGGTGGTGCCACTGGTGGGACAAAGTGGGAGTCGTGTCAGCAGAGATCAGCTGTATGGGAGAGGTAGAGGTCTTTCAACAGGTTGTTGGCTTCAGGGTTTGAAAGGGTTTGTTTGGACCAGTCAATGATGGGGTAAGCGGTGCAGAGCCAGGGAGTTCCTAGGATGACATTGTTTGCACCACAGGAGATAACATGGAAGAGCATTCAATGAACGATGCCTTCCACATTGACAAAGAGGAACATAGTGAATTTGATTCCTCCTGAATGATTGGTTGTTCCATCCACATTGCAGACTGGAAGGGGTTGGTCTAAGCGAGTGGTAGGGAGGTGATGTTTTCAAACAAACTGCCAGTCAAGGCAATTGATGTCAGCACCTGAATCAATCAGGGTGTGGATGTTGACAGTTTTAAGCATATGTAATGGTTCTATGAGTTGAACAGGGATTTCCATAGATTTCGCAATGAGGGATACTAATACAGAGTTACACTTATGGGAAGGAGGTACTCACGTCAATTGAGGCTCCTGCTTTAAAAACCTGAGGAGGGCACAGTGAAAGAAACTTGATGAACAATATCTTCATCGTCATCATCCTTAAGCTCCAGGAGGTCTTCTTCGACTTCTACAACCCATGTCTTGGCCACAGGTTTGGCAGACAAGGTGAACACAGGGCAGGTTGCGCTAGAGTGTCCTGCCTTGCAGCATTGGAAGCAGAGATTTTTCTCAATGCAGTGCTTACGTTCTTCGGGGGTGAGTTTTCCAACATGCACCACATCGATGTCCATGGTGTTGGGATCTTTAGCAGGTTGGGAGCGGTTGGACAAAGTGAGGGGTTGGTAATTTTGGTGAAAGGGGTTGGTGTGGCGTTTGGCGATCTCATTGGCACGATCCCATTGGGTAAGGAAGGTGATGGCCTTCTTGTACCACTCGTCTATGGTGACGGGGGGGATATCCATGGAAAAGATTCGCTTCATCAAGCGATCTGGGATTCCAGCCAAGTAGAAGCTGATAAGAACGTTCTGGTCAGTGATACCAGAGAGTGCAACATGGTTTTGGAACTGGGCATTGTATTCGGTGATGGTGGGGGAGTATACTCCTTTTTTGTATGTCATGTGGGTGATGGTAAGCCAGGCGATGGCAGTTAACCAGATCATGATGTTTGAAACTGGCGTTGAAGGCTTTGACAAAGTTGAGGAAGGTACCGAAGGTAACGACGGCACCAGCAATACAGTTTTGGCGAAAGGTAGTGGCCCAGGTGAGGGCAGATCCCTTGGTCATGTATGAGAGGGCGAAGGCAACTCTTTTAGCGTCGGAGTCATAGACAGCGCTGTTGACTTCCAGATAGAACTGGACAGATTGAAGCCATTGGATGGCTTTGGCAAAGTCGCCATTAAACTGGGATGGGGTTCCGAGGCGGAGTTCTGTGGGTTTGATGGACATGGTGGGTGTCAATAGTCGAACAGGCAATGGTGGACGAGTGAAGAGTTAGAATAAGGTACCAGTTTGGGTGATGGGTGTGGGCGATGGCGGAGTGTGGGCATGGGGTAGGTTCAAGTGACCTAGGCTATGGGCAAGCTCATGTGTGAGGGTTTGCTCTTCTTGGGTAGGGAGTTCTTCATCAGAGGACGTTTATGGGGACAGGGGCGAGGAGTGGTCAGAAGCAGTAGGATCCAAGTGTTCAGAGGGGTTTTGAGGAGGGATTCTCCAGTGGGCAAAGTTCAAGTAATTGAGAAATGGTGGACTATATGGTGATAGCCATAGGGAGAAGATGCTTGTCTTATGTTACAATAGACCCAGGAAGGGGCTAATGTAGTCCTAAGTGACCTGGAGCGAGGGGACAAGGGAGCAAGGTGTCCTAGGGATTTCCTAGTGACAGGCGTCTGTTGCAATACGCAGGGAGACGAAGGTACCTTGAGAGCATTGATGCGTACAGGGACAAAGGGGTGTTGCACAATGACAATGGTCAAAGCAACACAGAAGCCACTCGATAGTAGGCTTAAAACTAGGAGAGGATAAGGCCTTAGCGCAGCTAAGGAATGGGACAATGGGGCTTGGATTCCAGGTGGTAGTTTAGGAAAGACAAGCATGGGGAACTCTAATACAGGAGCAGTGGGTTTATATATGAGGAAAAAGGAAGATGAAGTAAGCAGTCATGAAAGGTCATGGAATATTATGAAACATTCATGATGAAGCGTCTGTGATAAGAGATAAACATGGGCAAATGGAAGGAAGCCAGTTAGTGTGCAAATGGCTATTGGAGGATAAGGAATACAGGTATGGTAGTAACCGGCTGAAAGGAATGAGCATCCAACGTATTGCTGGAATGGGCTAGGAAATACAAGGGTGGCAAGTGTAACAAGGAAAGCAGGAAAGAAAAAGAATGAATCATAACAGTTACCAGGCAAGTGGTGATTGGGCAATAGGGGAACTAGGTATCATAGTAACCAGCTAAAGGGAAATGAGCATCCAACATATTGCTGGGATGGGCTAAGTAATGCAAGGAAGACAAGTGTAAAAGAGAAAAGAGAGAATTATAACATTGTGCAACACCTATTATGATTTGCCCCTTTTTTTCTCTTTCCCATGGACACCATTTTCTTTCTCATACAATGACTCACTTTCACTCCCCATCAGCTGATTACTCATCATTTGCTTGTCATTATAACTCCTTCCACCCCTAGTGTTTCCTTCTCACTTTAGTCAGACTTCTTCAACATTGTTCCACAACATTCCTTTCCTATCTCAATGATAGTTTCCTTTCACATCCTTGGTTCATGTGCTTTTCTCTTCCCCTTAAATACCAGTTGCATGTACAAATATACACCAAGCTAGTTCTACCTGGGTTTGCCTAGCAATCTATGTAGTTCTGCAACTTCCAATCCATTTGGTCATTTGACTAGCCTCACTTCCAAAGTCCCCTCATCTCTCTTCATACCCACTCCCCTTTCCCCCATCATCTACCCTTGCAACTCCTAGTTAGACCTATGTCTTTAGGCTACTCTATGTTCTAGTCAGGCTCATGCCTCTAGTCAACATCATTACAGAATCTTCTAGGTCTATACTCATTCCTATCTGGGCCAAGCATAACAACATCCCTTTGTCTCTTTGTCCCTTGATAGCCCCTACATCTCCCTGTGTATCACAACAGACAACTGCCACTAGGAATCTCCTAGGGTATCCTTTGCCTCTCATCCCTCATCCCTTAAATCAATAGGACTATAGTAGTCCCTACCCAGGCCTATCATAACAGCTGCATGATGTCATATGCCTTGATGCTACAAAGTACAATGAATGAACAAAGCCCAAGTAGAACATGATGGATATCCTTGAGTTTTGGAGAAAGCCAGGGACAAGTAGAAATGAGGTGGCAGATGACAAGTCAAAGACATCTGGAAGGGGAATGACAAGTTAAGACTCTGCCTAGGCTGTTATGTAAAGCCAAAACAATCTGAGTTGCAGAGATTTGGTTCAGTGGTTCAGGTAACCTTCAGATAATATGCTTACAGCTGAATATAGCTGATACATAGCCAACCATACTGACAATGCAACTGTTACAGTTGTCTTATTGCATGCCTCTGTTTTTCTCTTTTCCTTTGCTTACTCCAACCCCGGCCCATGCTGGGAACACTACTTGTTCGTCATATCACTGACCTGGCAGTGTCTCTACCCTACATTCTGGCCCTAAACTGTTCCTTTGGTTCCCACTGGTAAGGGCCCCAGGCTTACTTCCTGTTTGTCTTGTACATTCCATGAACAGCCTCCCTGTTCTGGCCACCTCTCTCATAATGGCCTTGTTTTCCTGCTTCATCCCACATTACTCATGCATATGTGTCATCCACAGTTGTTCCATGTGATTCCCTCACATTCCACTGCTTACATATCTTAAAATATATAATCTCACACTACATGTACATTAGACCCCATTCTTGATCTTTGCAATACTAGCATTGTGTCTTGAACCAACCCCCAGATCTCTAAGAGTCTCTGCATGCTCCTGAGTCACTCTGTGTGTTCTAAGGCCTTCCCCTTATGAACCCCCTTTGCTCCCCTTCAGACCTTGACCTTCCCCATTGTCATCACCCTAGGATAGAATCTTGGCCACTCCCAACATTCCGGATCTTGTTTGCGACACTACACATAACAGCAACTAGTGTTGCAATTCAACCCAAACTACTATTACTTACCACAAAGTTACCCACCCTGGGAGTTTGCCCAGTCACAAATGTCACTGAATGTCACACATGGGTCACACATTCAGTCTGCTTCAGCTGTGTGTGGCAAGTTCATCACAGCATGATTTTGCCCAGTGTCATGCTACATTGTTTATCTCAATGAAAACAGCTCAGAATTGGCTCATTCAACTTCATAGAACAAGTAGACACATGATATTTTCAATATACAACCAGGGATAGTGAAGCATGATGAGTTTTGACAGAGTGGGCAAACTCCCAGAGTGGGTAAGAGCTAGTTCAGTAGCAGTCAGAATCCATTCAAAATTCAATTTCAGCTTGTATATGTTTGCATACCTAGATCTGACATTCAGTTGGAGAGCAAATACAACTAAGCTGATGTGCAGGACTCCTGCACTAACTCCCACAGGCATGTTATCAGCACTATGATAAGCTTGTCATCTCACCCACCCAATATACAATGCCTTTTAGTTATCCAGATACTCAAACTAATCCACATTTTAGTTCTCTCATTGATCAGCATCATCCAATCTGGGGTACAAAAAAATCTAATCCCATATCACACCTCAGCTCTGACTGGATACCATTGGGTTCTGGAGCTTCTCTCTGGACATCCAGAACATATACGCTGTGAACTTGGAGTTCACAGACATGTTTTTTTACAGCTTGTTGACAATCTACAAGAGTTTGGTTTGTCTGATTCGAAGAACATGACGCTAGAGGAACAAGTTGCTATTTTTTTGTACATGTGTGTAACAGGCCTTACAACACAACACACTGGTGAACAGTTTCAATGCTCGAATGATACTATTTCTCAGTACATTCTCCATTTGATTTACTACTTGATGTCTCACTGTCATATGTTGCTTTTTACAAGTCCAACTCTGGTCTCCGCTCCTCAACTCCACACCAACTCCAGAGTTATTCTCCTATCCTTAGGTCACCTGACCCTCAGACTGTTACAATCACCTTGTTTCCCCCCCTTTTCCTAAGTCAATGCGGTTCAATGCGGTTCAATCCAGTACAGCCCAGTTAATACACTTCAATCCGATGCAATCCGGTCTAACGGTTTCAATCCTGTCCAATCAGATTCAATCCAGTCAATGCAAGTCAATGCAAGTCAATGCAAGTCAATGCAAGTCAATCCTGTCCAATCAAATTCAATCCATTTAATCTGCATAGGCA
>JBBPTZ010000483.1:0-20528 GCA_038094315.1 Phylloporus cf. tubipes | reverse complement strand
ATGTCAACTCAGCAGAAATATCAGGCTATGAGCAGTGCAACATTCATTGAGAAAATGAGTGAGATCCATCTGTCAATCTAAAATGCCACATACCAGTGTGTATCCTTGGCCAACCAATCAAGAATTTTTTAGCCTCAGTGATCATTGTTGCTTCTGCTGGCACTGGCTGGGACTTCACAGAGGCAAAAGAGGCAAGATCAGATGGGTTGGAACCATTGCTGCAGTGCAACCAGAATTCTTCAGCTTGGAGTGCCTGGGACATCATTGTGTCTGTAGCTCTCTGTGCCAGTAAGCTCGTCTAATCAATGATGCAGTGAGTACTGATTGATCTTGGTCAAGAAATGAAACCTGCATGTGATCATGTAAGGTGAACATGCTAGGTCCACTGGGAATGAAGTTGATGCTTTACCTGTATGAAACACAGAGTCCACACATACATGAGACTCAGGACAGTAGACAAATTTTATACACACTGAGGACACTGGGGTGGTAATCTATTTGGCAGGTAGAAGGGCAGACGCATGGTGCTAGTTGCAAGAACTGGAACATTATCCAATTCAAAGTTCATCCATTCTAACATGAAATGATGCCCCTCATTCGAAGGAGCCTGAGTCCATGTTCTCACTACTACTGTACAATGCTCGACTAAACCTGGCTGAGAAGGCCCTGCTTCTCCGGATCGTCCTCCAAGTCCGTTATCATGGTATCTGTCATCTGTTGTCGCCGTTGAGATGGCTCCTGAAAAAATACATGATTTGAGTGACGCAAGAATTTCCGTCACCACTGCAAAACCTACCATGCATGAAAACCAATGTTGGAATTTACCTGTCATAGTCCCCTGGTTACATCTACCGGACATCTCATGTTCTCCATCTACTTGCTCCAATTGTTCTGGAGCAAGACATGTATCAGCCTCTGGCCCACATCGCATTGCATAGAACATGCCTTTCAGCTTAACGAGGCGCTGGGCCTCTGTGACCGAGATGCTGTAAATCCAATCGGACACAAAGGGGATGCCACCTCCGGGAACAATGCCAAAGATAGAGATGGGAAGTGATTCTGTTCAATGAAAGACATTAGTAAAGTCTGTAAAAATCGCAATGTCAACATACTCAGAGTTGAATCATCCGGTAGGTAGCTAAATCCGAGCCCCACATACATGAAACAAAAAATGCCAAGAACGACCCGCAAAACAGTGATAGCGACTCCCTGTTTCTTGGCAGAAGATATACCTAAAAGCACAACAACAAACGATGTGCCTGTCGTAAAGACCCAGAAGGCGACCAAGTGAACGATGTTCTTCTTAAAGTCGGCCCAAAGGCTAAAACCAAGAAAGGCAGTGGTAAAACCGTATAAAAGGGCGAGCATGCTGAACGAGAAAAGGTACATGGAGGATTGATGTGATTCTTCGTTTGCGGTGTTTGTCTTGGCGGTGGTAGGGAGCGACATTGTGGTGAAAGTTTCAGAGAGCGGGTGTACCCCCTGTCAGTTTTATAGAAGATTATTTGTCAGCACAGCGGTCTGAGTCGTCTTTCCAAACATAGTCTATGATAAGAAAGATTTGTCAGCAGTAGTAGTGTTGCGGGCAGGGAATACGGTGCCTGGTTCCATCCAACCAAAAGAGCAATGCAGCACAGTTCTGTCACCTGGGCCGAAACCGAGATGCATGCATACATGCTACTGGGATGTACGGTGCCCTTTCGTAGAGGAGGACAGGTGAGCAGGACAATATAGCGATGTACCAATTCGCTATGTGCCCACATAGGCGGTTAGACTACAGTAAATTTTTGTTAGCCGCGTCACGAAAAGGTTGCGTTTACGCACCTCTTGATCACCCTCAACTGATGGGCAGTATGAGATGCAAAGTCTATCACAATATTCATTCCTTTCAAGTATTGTCGTCAGTCAGGAATGACGGAAGAGCTGAAAAAGTACATGCTATCCACCGGCAAGTCGGGAAGGAACGGACGTGGAAGAGAGGGATACATCGGGTCTTGAACAAGGACCTTATAAAAAGACTCGAAGAATGTGGCTCTGAAAACTGGGACCATATCAAAGACGATCGGGTCTGAAAAAGATAGAGTACGTACTTGATGGTACCAAAGGGACGCTATAGAAGACAAGGTAAGGGAAGTCGCCGAAGTCGCCGTCGTCAGGGAGCGCAGTACAACGGGGCCGACGTCTGGAGGGGCGTTGACGATAGACAGATTGGCGTGGAAGGGAGAGGTCGATACAGAGCGACGTTGGTGACTGACATTGGTGTGACATTGGTGTGACCACGCATACTCAAACTTTTGCAAAGGCGATTGATAAAAGCATAGATATCAACTTACAATATAGTCCTACACCGAAACCACAATCGCGATTACTATGTCATACAACCCTTCACATGATACAGCACGATTGCATCTGGTCTTGCATCTTCGTCACTTCCCATCCTGCGTCCTTGTAACTCGGAATCGGGCCCAACCGTTCTCTCGCACACCGCTCGACCAACATATCCGCCGCCCTCGCATACTTGGCCACCGTGTACTTACCCTCTGCATACCCCTGCGCACGCAACGCCGCCCACGACACGTGCCTAGCCAACACAGATCGGTCGCGAAACGGCACGGCGTCCAAGATGACAAAGTATGTCACCGGGAACGTCGTGGACCCAAGGAGTGAGCCCTTCTCCCGATCGGCGAGGTATCCCTGTCTCTCCTTGTGTTTCCCAAACAGTACGTCTACCGCGGACCACTCTACCTCCCATTCGCCGCGCATCGACGGAGGTGCCGACAGGGGCGACAACTCTGGCGGCGCCTCAAAGTAGCGCGCACGCATCGCAGGCAACGCCGCATCGTTAGTATTCGGGCCCGAACGCAGCCCGAACATCTCAATGTCGCGCTCGTGGGACGTGCCAGAACACAGGACGACTTGGAAGAGGTCGGGGCGCGCGTAAAGCTCGCTGAGAAATGCATCGACGAACGCGTCTGGCGTGTCTCGCATAGCGCCAAACATGTACGTGCGCGTCTCTTGTTCGTGCCAAACGATACAGCCTGGCTTGGTCGCTGCGCGGGTCGTTGGCATAGGCCCGCTCAGGTGTTGATGTCTCGGCGCCGAAACGATGTCCGCAACGATAACGCCCGACAGAGAGAGGTGGTTTCGCGACAGGCAGGGATCATCAGGATCGAAGCTGAATTGGGATGTACTTTTGCAGAACGTTGGGCCTGGGACGAGTCCGAACGCTGCGAATGAAAAGAAGTCGACAAGGTCTTCAAAGTTGTTGCACAGTGGCACGAAGCGGTCTTCTGCATTGGCCGATGGCCGGAGTATCGTAAGGAGAAACTGTTTCAATTCGAGAACAGAACATCAGAATTTTTGGAAATAAGGGTTTATCAAAGGTCGATACGGACCCACCAAGCCTCGTTTCCCATGCTCACTGAACGAGCTCGACTAAAGATCCAGCCTCCAAGGAACACAGATGCATCTTCTAAAGACAGTCAACTACGTTATCTCCAACGAAACCCATACTTGGATCGCTTACCTGCAATTCTGATGCCACTATCGTGACGTGACCCATCAAGTGTGTCCAAGATCGCGTCCTTGAGCCAGATCAAAGGATATTCCATGGGCCTCAGGAAACAATCAAGAAATCCCGAGAGTTCGTCGATGGTAAAGTCATTGCTGAGAATGAAGTCACTCAAAGAAACTTCCCCCAACGACATCATAAAGAGAGCCGGTTGATGAAAAATGATACGCCGGGCAACCTGCTGATAGATCGTAAACAGTTTTTCAAGCATAGGTTTGCCGAATTCTCTTTCTGGCTGGAGACCGCCTTCCATGAAAGCGTCGACAAACGATTCGAGATCGGTGAGCGGTTTCATGACCGTCATCAATTGTTCCTTTTTGCTATACGTGAAATTTCGTCAGATCGGATTGGACGATGATGTCTTTGGCCAATGCTTACTCCCGAATTTCAGCGTCAATCAAGTCTTCGGTACCCACTACCGAGCTAGGTAGCTTATTCTGCGGGACTGGGAGGATTGATTCGTGGAGGATGTGGGGACTACGGAGAGACCGTAGCACTTCTTCAGCAGTACGCTTGGAGCAGTTCGCCGAGTCCCCTTCATCCTTCGTAGGACCGTCCACGTCAAGCGGCGTGCTATCGAGGTGGTACAGCTCATATGCCTTGGCGTGGAGTGCACCCAACGCATCGCGCGCTCCGATCATTTCTCTTTCGAGTATCTCAAGGCGGCTTTCATGAGCGTCGTCCACTACATGTGTGCACAGCACGAATACATGTCAGTAAAGCCACAGCACCGGAACGTCCATACTCGCTTTGCAAGAAGAACCGTCGTCGATGAAGGTCCCTCCCGATCTTCTCCACGCGGACCGCCTCGAGGTACCTGCGCACCCGACGCGCTTCTTCCAAAGCCGATTTCCAGTCCACATATTGGCCAATGTGCGCCTTGGTCGGTAGCCCCGTGCGATGGTTGATGTAATCCACGACCTTGGACGCGATGGTGTACTTCATGACCAAGACGGCGTACTGTCCGTGGTGCATGTCGCAGCGATCCGGGTTCGGACCGTCCTTGGTCGGTATATTGCCGCATGGCGTGACCTCGTCTTCCTCGAGCGCGAGGCAGTGGAGAGGCAACGGCGTGTCGACGACAAAGGGAACCTTGGCGTGCGGAGCGTTTGCTTTAGTGAAACCCATCTTGCGCGCGCGCCCAGCAAACAAAAAAAAACGGGGTAGAAAGCTGAATACCGTTCATGTTGGCTGACGGAACCGCATCTGATAAGGGTTCAGAATAAGTACGGCATCGCTCAAGGCATCCGAATTCCCCGCTCCGACTAGCCGCGTAAAGTCTGGTAGACTTTGGCGACGATGAGACATTTACCACAGGCGTGTCAGCTTCGCGAACATACCAAGCCACATCAGCATCGACGCTGTGTCACCAATTCGGTGATGCAACAAAACGAAATATGCGCATTCCAGGGAGAATGCCGTACGAGGATATTTCTGTTTGATCTAATCAGAGAGCGCCCCGTCCTTATTATGCACTGGCGCTCAGCCTGGACCCTTCAGAAGGCGCGCATCATCGGCAGTCAAGCGGTGGTATGAAGTTCGCGAACTCGAAATGGTTGGGGTTGAACTTTGACGAGCCACTGGGAGTGATTGTGGCGACTGCTAACTGAGTGAACGAAATCAAAAGGAAACACGGAGGCGCCGCTTAACTTTGTACTTGTACGAATTCGAGATAACTCGGAGCGCTCAAGCTGCGGGGCTAAAGGGAAGGGATTCCGGCGAATGGTTTCATACTGGCCCGGATTCCCGTTTTAATGTAAAATTTTGACAGGCTGGGCTCTATGTGGCGGTCGAACAGGGCTGATTGGCTGGCACCCCCGCTCTTGGGCTTGCCTTCATAGAGCGGAGACACGAGATCCAATCCCGACATGGATGGCCGTCCTAGTGGACTTCATGACGCACAAAATAGAAGTCACTATACTCATTTTCTTTCTTTGCGCCGCGGGTTTAGACTCCAGTCCCCGTGAGCTTGCAGAACTGCCTTCCGAAATGCTGATAACCGATAATCTGACCAACCTGAAATCCATTCAGCACTGTTGCAACATGTAATGGAATTGAGACATGATAAAAGGAAAAGAAGAGTCATATGCAAAATCTCATAAATGGTTGTAAATGGCATCCTTCGAATCACGGAATCAACAATATGGGGAAGACTTTGACCGTAAAATAACGAGATGTGGCGTTATCCTTGATGCGCCACAAACGCTCTCGGGTCGAGAGACTTGACTTTCCTGCTACCAGAGAGACCAACGCTAGGAAAATCAGCTTGATCTCGGAGGTACCGTTCTGCAGGAACAGGGAATGCTGCTACCGCAGGCGTTTCTGCGAGGCTCTCCACTGGCGTGTAGGGGGCTGTTGAAGTCGACTGTGACGTCGCTGACGAAACGGTCGATGCCCGCTTTGACGGGTGACGGGGCTTCTTTCGAACCGGTGCAGGTAGGTGCATCTCAGTGTGTGGATATGGGATGGACTGGTGGGAATTGTTGGCCGGGGCACCCTGAGTGTGAGACGTATCCCCAGCGGAGAACGATGCAGAGGTACGGGAACGTGATTCCGAGCCCGACGTGCTCTGTGCTGCAGGCTTCTTCGTCCGCGCGTACAGCTCCCCGCCCAAATCTGCATCGTCGCCCTCACCCGAATGAGAGGCATTAAAGCCATCAAGTCCGTCTGCGCGAGAACGGTCAACCACCTGATGGAAAGAAACCGCCCCGCTCCCCTGGAATCCCTCGAAATCGTCGGCGTCAGGGTGAGGCGATGCCCCAGTGAGCGAGATAAGCGCCGCAGCCCTCGCTCTCGCCTTCCGCTCTTCCCGCCGTGCCCTCCGCTCTGCCCTTCGACGAACGTCTTCCTCCGCTTCGAGCCGCCGCTGCTCGGCCTCTCGCTGGGCGGCCAGAGCTGCAAAGTGGTCTGGCGACGTCAGTCGCTCAATGATGCTCGCATCGAGCGGTGCTGCGTCCGAGTCAAGCGTGGAGGTCGAGTTGGTGATCGACGCCCTCACCCTCCGACCACGCGGGTCGTCGTCATTGTCGTCATCAGAGAGATAAATGGGTGGGCGACCGAAGAGCGTGTAACCAAACAGCGTGAGAGAAAACTTGGGTCGCCTTCGGTGCTTCGCTCTGCGATGCGCAGCATTGCCCAAGTTGGAGTGAAGCGAGAGGGCGTCCGAGTCAGAGTCTCGAAGGAGGTGCTCGAGGTCGTTGGAAGATGAAGGTCTGGCGCTGGTAGAAACTGAAGGTGGTGGGTTCGGGGGCGTGTTCGAAACGGACCCGGAGCGGGTTGTCGAGAAACATGGGAGACATGAGGCGAACGCAGCACGGACGCTATCGGTGTAGGAAAAATTGTCCATCCTACGGAAGCTCCAGGTATTGATGAGTTCCTTCTTTTGGTTTAGAAAAAGCTAGACAATGGTAGTCGTCAAACGAGAAAAAAAAAGTTGGGACTTGTCTTGGAGCGGGAAAGGGAAGTCTGAAGTGGGTTGTTAGTGTCCCAGCTCACTGGCAGGCACGAGGCAGTACGTTGCCTAATTTGTCAAAGTTGGCCCTCGACTCTCGCGGTCATGTCCATCGTACCGGCCGGACAGACTAATTTTTCACGAGGCACTTTTTCTAGGTACTAAATCTCACTGAGAATGACCCCGGGTCGGTTCCGACGCCTTCAAGTTTCTGAACATCAGAATCACAAGCTTGACATGTGCATTAGGCAATGTTCAAGGCGGTTCATACGACTACCGGCGCGCGGGTCTGCCCCACCCTCCTCACCTCGCTCCGGAATGCACACCTGTGTTCATAATCGGTGTCGGCACCGAGGTTTTGCACCATTAGTGCGAAACCTCGACATCCGCGAACCATGACACGGTGGTGTAGGTGAGTTTGCCACGAGGCATCCATTCGATGATCACTTACAGCCTGCATAGCTCGTCGTGATAGCAACGCCGCGGTGGGTGGGGCCTCCTGGATTTAACGCGACAAGCACGACATATCAGTTCCACCGGCTATGACGGCATTATGGTTCGTTCACTTCCTGGACGAGACGCGATAAGCACGACATGTGGGTCTCATGAACAGCAAGCTTACCCACCATCAGGCTTCGCTGTCCACTTGCGTTATCTCATGACGGCCACCCAACCTCCACGAACCGACGGAGACGGACGTGCGGTAGGCCGACGAGAATCGAGGTGGACAACAGGGTAACCCGGCAGATGCTTTGGCTGTGGAGACCGAAGATCGCTTGTATCCCACCTTACTCCATGCTGTCGCTTTTAACAGTGGTACGAGAGTTATAATTAAGTTGTCTGATGAAGGGGACACTCTTTTATAGGTATACGACGACGGACAGGTAGCGGATCCCGAGAATAGAACGAGAAACAATGCGCTGCATGACAATAAGGCGGCGTACAAGAAAGACTATATGGAGAACACAGCAAATAATCAATGCGCACCGATCACGAATGAACAAAGATGGACCCATCATTCACCGGCCACTTAAGTCAGTATGCATATCTTTCCGTTTCTCGCGGAACGTTCACTCCTGCGGGTGCCTTGTCATCTACATACATCTCAGGTTTACGAGGGCGTGACGGTGGGACATCAAATGTGGATGACGTGAATGACCCACATGCTTTGAAACAAGGCCGATGAATTCGAAACCCTCCGCGTTGTAGTCCTGGACCCGTGATCGGTATTCTGATACTAACCCGGTCAGATCTAAAGTGGATGACAGACACGGAGAGCCACAAGTCGGACCAAACGCGTAATGCTACATGGTATGAACGCGTGCTAATGGCACAACCAAAAGGAACGGCAAAGCAACGACAAACCCAGACGACAAACGCGAGAACTTCCAAGGAAGACAAACGAGAAAATCCACTCCATCCCGACTCAAACAATCTCCACCAACTTCGCCCGCATCTCTCTCGGGCAACAGCGCGCTGAAAGGACACGCCCGAGGTGATCAGCCGCAACGCCTGTTTACGAGGGTCCACCCGCCAATACACACTGGCACCGGGGGAGTCACGTGACAGGAGTCGCCGGAGATAACCTATGGCCAGGCGCGTCGTAGAACAAGGAGCAGATAGGCGGGTACCGTAGCGCTGAAGTATCTCCCTCCTCGTAGGCTGCCCTAACATGTAGCCCATTGCCATCAATGGGCAGAGGATATACAGAGTCTGATTGTAAACAGTGAGGAGCTGGGAAGGGCGGAAATATACGGCGGTGATTCTGTGGACCATCCGCATGTGCGAGCGACAATGTTCTCCAAAAGCTGCTCGGGCGCCAGTTCCCCCAATCCGTAGGGTGCCGCAATGTTGCTCGAGAATAGCCCCATCAACGAGTATGTGACATCCTCCTCAACTGTATCGTTGCAAGTTGATCCTAACTAAGGTTTTTCTCGCACTCCCAGATCCTCCGGTCGGAAGGTAGTAAATGGTCTCTGGAGCGACATCCATTGCCTGGGCTAGCTCCTGCTTGATGGCTGGTGACTCCTTGTGATCGGAATCCGTGTCGTTCAGACAGAGTTTCCATTCGCGGCCATAGAACCGGATAATCTTCGACGCAAGAGGTTCGTGTAAGGTCAAAGCACGCGTCATCCATCGACTGAACACCGAGATCGGAAGAGGGCAGAACGTCTGCGAGGAACAAGTGTTTTTGCTGTTTCGTCGTACCGGCTGTTCATGGAAGTCAGTGATAGCCTCAGGACGGCATTCGTGCTCCTGTCGATGCGGCACGTGTCCGACCAAGCCCATCGATAGCCATCTTCGCAAAGAGGTAAGCCGGTCTGAAAACAGGCAAGCCGACAACCGCTCACATTTTAAATTCCATTAAAAGCACGACGCAGGTCCCGTGAGATGGTGGAGTTGACAGTAATTTGACATCAACTCGCTCTCTAGATATGATGAGAAACAATATCTTCACAAGCCTGCTACAATATCGCGGGTCCGACAGCCACGTACCTGCTGTACTCATGCCTTCAACAACGTGTGCAAGATCGATACAGTTCCAAAATTGTGATTCACAAGACCAACTCACGGACTAAACAAGATGTGAGGAGTATGATATAATCGGGGTGGTAATGCCAGATAGCATGAATTTGAGACCCGCTCACTTGCTATATGCGGTGCGCCAAACACGATACGGTCCCATGAGACAGCTGTGAAAGCATACATCGAGACTGTCGCCCACTGCCTATATGGGATGTAGTAAGATGTATCGTGAGAAGACAATAGAAGCATCGACTTGAGGCAACGCACCCGCTAAATGGTGTGTAGCGGTTTTGTTGTGAGACCAGCGAGAATGCACGGATTCGGTGTCACTCACAAACTAGACGTCTTGCGACGAGTACAGCAAACTGAGTGTAAAAGCATAATTATCTCTCACCTCTTAAAATGGTATAATACAGTAACGTTGAGACTTGAGAGTACAAGTTCAACGTTCAACACTGTACGACAATTCGTCTCCTGACTGCGACGCGACGAGTGCCACATTGGCATGAAACGATTGCGAAAAATGGATTCAAAGGACACCCACAGGCTACATAGAGCGGATACGACAAGTAGTCAAACCTGTGAAAGTATTGATTCGATGACCACTCGTCCTCTAGATATTACATAATTCGACAGTGACCTCTCTAGATGAAATGTCATAAGTACGTTAGTCTACGAAATAGCCCAAGTAAGTTTATTTACCTTGTAAGGGGGGACTCGGCCTGCGACCATTTTGTCAGACCATCGGAATGCCAACCTACGGCAAATAATAACAAGCCACAGAAAACGGTGTCGTGGTGATGGAGAAAAAGAGATCGCAGTGACAAACGACATGACGGCTTATGTAAACCGACCAGTTGCCGCGTTATACATACTTGGTAAGTACGATGGACGATCTGCCGTGAGCTCATCCGTTCGACGATTGTACCTTTCACATTGCATACGACTACTAATCTCTACAGTTTCTCCTTCAGAAAGGTCCTTCTCTTCACGCGACACCAGGACAAGACCTATCATTATGGTTTATCGCGGCTTTCCCCTCGGATCTCCCTCAGGCTGCTTCTAGCCTCAGTCTCCCCATCACCTCTCGTATTCCCGCGTACAACATGGGTACTGGCGAACAAGATACGTACGCCAATGAACAGAACAACGCCCGCCGACGCGACGGCCTGTGTTGAGGTGTAAGCTAACATGCGATCCAACGAGAGATAGACATACCCCACAGAAGAGCGCGGGTGCCCACCAGATATAACGGTCCGTCAAAAGAGCACCGCAGATCGGGGAGCCTGAAAGAATCACATCGATTTTAGGACACCGGAATGGACTCGGGTGGCTGCTTACCCACTAATCCGCCAATGCCTTGGTTGGTAAGTTGAACTTCTTGTTTCGTGAACTATTCGACCAGGTGAACATCGTGGCGTACCTGTGATCGCAAAGCCGACGCCCAGTCTTGCCCTACAAAATGCAGGTAACGCGATCCAGTGAAGTACCGCCACACAAAACGACGCACCCAAGCTCCGCGGGATCAGATGTCAACCCCAACATGGGCGCCATCATCGCGATATCTATGGCAATCAAATCTTGCATATGCCCTACAGGTATGATGGACCCACTCATCCCCGAAAACACTCCGTACAACACGCCGAGTATGACCACGCTCGCCATCGAATCGAGCCAAATCATACCGATGATCAAAACGGCGCACGCGACAGTCGTGATAATGGTCAGGTCGATTACCCCGACGAATTCCAGTACGGCACCAGCAGAGAACCGGCCAACGAAACTGCCCACGTTGATAATGACGACCTGCATGAAAATTGGTCGTTAGTGTTTGCAAACGCTACATCAGGGCGGAATATACAGAGTAGAAAGCAAAGGAATCACTCAGTCCGTGTCGGAGGGAGTCCAATTGGAAGTAAAAATAGGGATATGCAAATGCGGCTTGGAAGAGCATGAACCTAGGATGGAAAGATCATCGCGTGGGGTTCACGATGGAAAGGGAAAAGTAGTGAAATAGCATACCCGGTGATCGTCAAAAACGAGGGCATCTCCGTAAAACACTTTTTCGTTGCCTTCAGGGTATCGGCCGAACTTGCCGCTTGATGCGTTGCGCCATACCGAGGGCGCATGAGGACACATGACAGAAACAACAACATGGTGATAAACGTTGCACTAATCCGCACGCCCGTCTTGAATCCGATAGGACCATTCAACAACTGGTTCAGCATCATGGTATGCGTGATTCCACCTATCGCGACCCCAGAGGCGGCGATCGACATCATGGCCGCGCGCCGGCGCTTGAAATGGTGTGAGAGGATGGCAAAGCTTGGGACATACATCAGTCCCTGCCCGAGACCAGATACGATTCCTTGCGTAAGCAAGACCTGATGCACGGCCAAAACTTTACTCAGTGCAGATGACGTTCTAGGGAGACGATACCTGGTAGTATTGTCCTGGGTGTACCAGGGATAACATGAAGATTGAGAGGGACTGGAGGACGGCTCCGACGATGCACACATGGTGGCTAGTGATAGTGATAATGAAATGCACAAGATTTCAGATTGGGGCACGAGCCTCACAAGTATCCCTTGTCGAACAGTGGACCGCATAGTGGGCCCATTGCAGTAACCAGAAAGAAGCTCAAGCTTCCAATCCATCTGCAAGGTAAAGGGACAATTTTGAGACATAGGGTGGGGCACGATCAATCTCACTTACGAGATTGCAGACGAGCTCTCATGTTGAAGAAGCTGCTCGGCATAGTAAGCTGATCACGTTGCCTATTATTAAGCTACTGCAAACATCTACCTCAAGGGAAACCACACCTTGATATACACCAAAAGAATTTGCATAACTGTTTGAGAGTAAGAAACAGAGGATGTTAGTTGGAAATCACATACCCGTATCCAGTGAATTGAGCAAGAAAGCTGCAGGAATATTGGTAGCCACACATAGAACTGGCAGCTGATTAGAACATACGCTCCGAATACTGTACACCAGGCCTCTATACCGCCCTCGGGCAATTCTGGTTCTGTTGCAAGATGAGAGCAGGATGTCAGTACATCGATGCCGGGAATCTTCGAGGACGTGGCAGTATCATCACAACGGCCAGAATTACATGGAGTTAAAGGCATCTGGATGGATGGGGAGAGAAAGGACGATAAGGAGACATTTACCCAGGTCGCACACGACTCTAGTACAAGTCCACATAGCAGAACCTCCCAGATGTCAGTTTGGGGAACTGCAATACGTTATACTTGTTTGTACGAACAACCGAAAGGTTCTTAGTCACCACGGTCATTCTTAGCTGTGGAGAATCATACAACCTAAGTACCTGTGAGAAGCGCCCTCGTTCCAGGCGGGTCGAGTTGCCATGAGGCTAAAGTACGCGTCTTCTTTTAGCTTTGTACAAAGCAAAAGAAATCGACACACCAAGACTATGTAGCACGCCGAACGAGATTATCGATCGTATAGTCGATAAGGCCTGTAAAGTCGAGCCAGCATCCCCTGAATGTTGGCATGGAATTTCACGTACGCGTGCCTGAGCTATCCAAGCGCATGTGTTCGAAGCAAGCCGGTGGCGGCTCACATTCCGGTCATTGTTCAGACATTGGTAACGAAGCGTTCTGAGCGCCGCAAGGCGAACTTGCGTCAAGAAGCGCAATCACTAGTACAGTCATGGTTTGAAAGAATGGTGGAAAATCGGAAAGGCCCGAGAAACCCTGTGTCACAGCCACGGTCGGTTTATTAGCGCCAACATTGTAGATCACTTCGCATATTTGTTGGTGTTCTCGAGCAACATTTCGCCTGCGTTACAAGTTTTATATCAGCGCTCTGGAAGCATTCACAGGAAATTGTCGCTAGCCCTGGGCGTGGGCTAGAAAATCGTGTGATTTGCTCTTCCCAGCTTCAAGTCTTCAACCTGGTCGTTTACAAGCGCTGGAGCAGTGTGCACGGGTCAACGGCACTTAATAAGCCGCAGCCTGATGCACACTAGGATCAACTACGTTACTTCCAGATTACTTTTTTTCATCGCGTGATGTGAGGAATAGCTTCTCTGGTGCGATCAACCCTGTTGGATCGTTGTTCGCAGCCCTGGACTGGCATGGATAAAGGTGCGTGAACTAAAAAAAGTTGCGTTACAGCCCGAGAACCATGAACTCAAGGGGGCGGTCCTTCGTATGTTCACAGAGCGTACTTTCTTTTTAGACCTATTCCCCTACTGGCATGGCTGAGGCGGTCATTTGGGGCCCTCTTGGACGTTAGGTTCCCTTGCACTTTGAAAGGAAGGTGATTCATACCATACCTATCGCTATCATCCCCGGACCGATTACGTGCACCGGGGTCGTAGTAATCCAGATTACAACCAGGAATGGGGCGGCTTGACTCAGGAGTCAGGAACTCCAAGTTCGTAGTTCTTTATGTCACAACCAAACGGGGACAGAGTCCCTTATAGCCCATTGTTGTCTAGTTGAAGCATGCCAGATGCAACTGCGTTAGGAGTCGCGAACATGCGAGATTACAATGCCAAGAAGTTCAATGGCACTTATCTGAGTAATCGGGATCCGAGTACAAAGCCACGAGAGTGGACCGCGGGCCCCTTCGGTGCGCGATTAAAGTTCGGATCTTACGTTATGGTACTGGGAACATTCCAGCTGTCCAGGCCGATGACGGTATTGATAAATGGTATCTGGTGCATGAGGATGCTGGAAGATGTTCATACCCTTACCAGAGGACCGATAACAATACAGGTTGCCACGAGAAAGTGACTCGAAGGGACGTTGTCACCGAGTTGAGCTTGAAGTGCGTCCGCGAGAACCTAACCAAAGAAGTTAGCCTTAATCCCATTCATACCCTTACTCAAGAATCATCTGAACATTCTAGGTGCCTTTGAGAGCGGACACGAACGGCATTCAGGTTGAACCTGATCGGTGCGACGAGACCCCAGGTGTCATGGTTCAAGGAGAAACGGCGGACCCGAATAGGAGTGCATGCCAGTGGCGAAAACCTTCAAGTTGACAGGTGCTGAGAACAATCCAGGTGTCCAAAATGTAGCGGCGGTAACGAACACCGGGTGTGATGACCCTGAAAGACGGGCGTACCCTTATCCGAGAACACTGAGAACATTCCAGGTGTCTGATCTGATCCAAGAAATGACAGCGGGCGCGAACTTGAACAGCGCCCCGAGGAAAGCTTGGTCCTGAAAGATGTCCGCAAACTTTCTGAGTGTGCGTTTGGGAACGTTACACTGGCAGAACGATCTAAAGCACTGGCAACAAACGCCGCCCCCATTTGCCTCTACCACTCAGACTCGGCGGCCTACCTAGTACTGTGATGCCGGAGACTCGGAGTGGCAGGCTGTATAGTAGAGTCCTGGCAGAATGAAACTAGAATTCGTTATCACAGCCATGCCGACTGACCGTGACCCACCAATCGTGCTGATCTTGTTTTTCTCTTATTCGCGATAGGAGATAGTGATACTACGATGAGACTGAGACCAAAGATATTAGCGGGGGCATGGACTTGGAAAAGAGTGTTTGCCAAGCAGAAGAAAGTGGGAATTGCGCTCCGAGTCGGACGGCCTCTTGAAGCAGACTGTCGTGAGTCCGAGCAGCTTCAGACGAAAAATTGCTCGCCCCTTTTCGATACCGCATTCGTGATCCGCTAACACAAGATAGTATCACATTTCTCCCCAACTAGTTCTCGCAACTCATTCTCACGACAAAAGATAGAGGTTGAGCTTGCATAACATTACAATGAAGTTGATCTCTCTTGCCCCTTTGCGCTCTTCTCCACGAATCAATCAATCTTTCCAGCGTTGTTGAACACAGGGAATAAAATCCAGAGGCCAAACCTATTCTCATTGTCCTTGGCGGCGAGTTGGACAGGCACTTCCCTCTGGTAGGATAACGTTCTCATTAGTTTTCGTATCTCTGTACGGTTCGGAGAGACGAACCGAATCGCGGAGTTTCACGTTGTTGTCAGGTTCCTTGACCGCAACGACAAGACCCGGGTTTGGCAAGGGGGAGATACTTGAGAGGTAAATCCTCGGATCAGTCAAAAGATCGGAAGCGTTCGGGTATCTCACAAGTAGAGGCCATGATCGTCAGATTCGACTTCAGTGACCTTGAATTGTTTGTTTGCACCCTTCCCTTCACCATGCTCCACAGGATCGCCAACACTAGCGCCCTTGGATTTGGTGAGCACGAAACTCTTCGAGGTGATGCTGTTCGAGAGCGTCAAATCAGTCATATCCTTGCAATCCTCGATATCCCAGAGATGCTAAAGTTGGATATTAACAAAATAGCGAGCGAATATCATTCTTTTGAACTTGCCTGAGGCTTGATGCGGGAACTGCGTTCAATCATCTCAGGAGACACGGCGATGACTTTCTTATTATCATTAGAAATTGTCATGTAGTACCCAGTCGCCAAGTTTATGAACGCAAACCGCTTGCCAGGGCCATAGACAGGGACGCCCGTGCTTCGGCTCCTGCACCAAAGAACCGTAAGCCATCGGGAGTCGACGACGCACGGTGTTACTCACTGCAAGAGGAGACACCTCAGTTCGGCCAGGGCTGACATTTGCTGTCGTTTCACGACACGATTTCCCTGACCACCGTGCCAGGTGCTAGCAAAAGGTTCCCGTGTCTGGCCGTTGGTAGTGTAAAGCTGAAGTGCAGTAACGCCAGTCCCAGCTCTGCCTTCACCGTATCCGCAGTGAACGAGAGTCGATGAGTTCTGCACGAAAAAATCATTGGCTTGCTTTAGCTGCTCGACACTGGCGGCGTGCCAGTGTTTGATAGGCAGATGCAAGTATGCAATCGGAGGCTTAGCGTTCTCCAACTTCTTCACCTCGTCACGTTTGTACGCATACAGGTTGAAGCTGATGATGCTGTCAATGCCTATTTCGACGAGGAAGTCGACAGCCTCTTCGGTAAGCTTCTGGCTAGAATCGTCATCACAACCATCAGGTAGTTGCTTGAAGCTGGGCGCGGAAGAGCGGTAGAGCTTATGGCCATCTGGAACAAAAGTCTTAACTTCAAAGAACCGATTCCACCCGGCTTCACGAGCTTGAGACTCCATGTCAGAGGACGTGGTGTGAATGAAGGGAGGGAAATGCTGCGACTCTGCATGGGGTATTGGTCTAAATTATTGCGCGCGAAACACAACTTTCCTCCCTACGGAATTGGCCGTAATCGCTCCAACGGCTGGTCACCTGGCCACACGGGAACGGGCGTGCAATCCACCCGTATCTTCATCGGTTCCCAGAATGTCTTGGGCAATGATACGGCACGGCCACATCCAAGGTTAGGATGACGGATACGGGACGAGTAACTTACGTTCAATGTCTAAAACGGATGCCTTCCCTTTGATGATGTTTTGCGGCGTTCAGGTTGCGAAGTTCTCGGGAATCTCACACACAAAAAAACTTTGCAGAAATCGATCCGTTCAACAGGATCTTGATCACCTGCAGTTGGCACGTCCGAGGCGCAATTCAATAGGTTCCTGAAACAGAAATTTTTCGGGAGCGAATAGCAGGTACGCCGAAGTACTGTAACACGCGGCGGACAAACGTTGCGTTGGGCGCAAGGTGTAAGTGCTTTGGGCAGCGAAAAAAAATGCTCACCTAACGTTAGCGGTACGGTATGGCAACTTTTCAGGGTCATCACAACCATACCGTACCTGGGAGATACACGAGTGCCAAATAGCAGCCTACTTTTCAGATACCAAGGCCTGACACGTCGAGTAAAGGTTTGTCGCTAGGGAGTTGCAAGTTGCACGTGACGCAGCCGCAGCGGCCCGGCACGGGGAGTCTTGACTCCGGTTACAAATAAGGGAATTACTACATGAACGTTGACGGCGACTCAGCTGCCTTTGGAAGGTTTTACAACAACGCCGCTTTCGCGACAGCAATTATGATCCCCCTCATGCCACTTCCGAACCTTGAGCTAATCCGTTGTGACGGGTGGAATGGAAGGGTGGTTGAGACTAGTAAGGTTTTGGGACGGCTGGTCGGAACGCTGGACGCTTTCACTCCGTCCGATACAAACTGACCAGACTTCACATATAGATAGTGGAGCAGGGTCCTCTTTCCCATCTCGAGAATCGCAAACATGTCCACTAAACCTGACGGCGCACCTCCCGTTGTATTCAAATTACCCACTCTCGGTCAGCCAGTTCGCCTCGGTGAGCTATACGACCAGCGCGCGGGACAATTCCTCGGGGTCCAGCTCTATCCACAGAGCAAGATCCAAGAGGCGGAAACCGACATCAGGCACACTGAGCTCAGACTTAGTCTTTCCTCCACTCATGAGGAGAAGGCAAGCTTACTCGATATCAAGGCCCAGCTTTCTCTCGAGGTCCTTGGGGGCCTCGTCTCAGTTTCGGGCTCTGCAGCCTACCTCAAAGACTCTAAATCCAACACTCACGAATATGCGTACGCCCTAGCTCTGAAGATGCGGCTCAAGGAGAAGCGCATTCTCTTCGCAGAGGATGATCTGGGTCGCAATGTTCTCGAGGTTGCGCTGGAGGATTACATCGGTGAAAATAAGCCGGCTACGCATTTCGTCTCCGCCATCGTTCATGGAGGCAACTTCATCGTTAATCTCGTCGCTCGGCAGTCGGAGGTGTCCATGGAGGAAAAGATAGAAGGAAAGTTGGAAGCGAAGTTTGACAAGCTGAAGGGTGCTATCAGTCTCGAAGGCTCGGTGGAAGCAGAGATCAAGGGGCAATTCAAAGATATGAACGACAAGTTCGACCTCGTCGTACGTGCACGTACTCAGAGCTGATGCGATTTCTGACTATTCCGATCGTAGGTGCATGGGGACGTTGCCTTGGAGAAGGTCCCAGTTAACCCTCAGGACGTCCTGGACACCTTCCCAAATGCTGCTTCGCTTATTGCTGATGGCGGAGGGGTCCCGATCTCAGTGACCCTTCAGCCTATTCCCCCGAAACTGTACGCCGGAAGCAAAATCTATGAACTCGACGCAGATCTGGTGAACATAGTCCTAAAGGCGTTTTCAAGACTCGATGACTTCCGTAGTCGCTTCGCTGTCTTGATGGACGGCGTCAAGAGCGTAAAGGACCTCGTTCCTGAGCTAACTGAAGTGACTGTCTACGTCAGCGACAAGTTCACCAAGGACCACAGCGAGCTGCTTGGGGCGCTTGGGAAGTTTTTATTGGAGTATCAGCATGGAAAGCACCCCGATCCAAGTCGTATGATCCCGCAGGAGCTTCTCGATACGGGTCGTTTCGTCGCAGAAGGAGACGTGGAAAATCCCACCGTGTTGGAGAGGGCTCAGGCACTATTCCAGTATCACAATGATCCGACTAAAACAGACGAACACTCGGGTCAATACTTTTCTAGCCTCACAGGGTTGGAAAAGGAGCTCTCCAAATTCCGTAACTTCGTATTCGATGTCCAGAAAGAGAGGGCGTCCACCGAAAAGAAGTCCGCGTCCACCGGCGACAAGGATACTCTGGCTCCATTCTACTTGAGCAATATCGAGGACGTGTGCAGGGCTATCAGGATTCAGAATATGGTCCCGCTATTCGTCACGACTCCCCTGACCCCAAAGAATCCGAATCCTGACATCACCGTCATCCAGTTCCTCGCCATCATTCGCAAATACGTCTCGTATTTCCGTGACCCTCACAATCGTGCCCACATTCTGTACACCGAGGATCTTAAGAATTTGGAAAAGAGGCTCCCGAACCATGGCAAATTTGCTGAGCTGAAACGACCCGCCCTTTATATCGGACAGGTTGATGTCGAGGGCAGTTTAACTTGGCGCGAACCACCGCCGGCAACGGAACTTGCTTTGAAGTACTACCACAAGCCTTCCGATAAGCAACTGTGCGTGACGTCTCCGATACTGTGCACCTGACATGCTCACTTAATTCCACTTCGTGCATATGTAGTGGTAACGTTTTGTTCGACATCGATCCCATTAACGGCACGGAGTCGTTTAGTTTCCAGATCCAAGCTAAAGCACCCAAAGCTGTCCCACCACCCTCTGTTAATTGGGCTATTTGTGTCACCGAGTGCGCTTCGACCAAGACCCAATTCCTACGCTTCCAGTGGCCGCTTTCCGTCAAGATCGAACTCGAACCCTTGGAAGGCATCCCCCGCAGTGCCGTCCTGGCATCTCAGACTGCTCCCGGAGTCAGTCAATCATTCACGGTAACATTTGTGCAGAACGTCCCTGCTAAGACGTGGTACATTTACCTCAATGGGAAGAAAGTCAATCAGTTGCCGTTCAATACGAAAGATGTCCTTCAAGACTCCGTGAAAGTGAGTAGCATCTGACCGCCTGTTCGGGAATAGGCCCTGACTATCTCGAAGGTGAGACTGGGCTACCCGGTCAAAGACACATGGTGGGATGGGGAGGTATGTCGCTCGATCCGGTCTGTTATCACGCCTCACCGCCGCCTAGGTGTATGGAGTGAAGGCGTATTCATACGCTCTTACTGAGGTGCGTTGATGCCCTGTGGAAACTACAAGATTACTAATACCTTATTTCAGGAACAGGTCGCTGCTAAGGTGCAGACAATGGCGGAGGATGAGTGAAATTTCGTGGATATGGCAATTTGTACAGTAAATGGTTTCGAATGTACTCGCAGCAGCTTCAATCCGATGTTCGTCACTGGCTTGTAAGTTTCACCAAGTATTCCGCTGGGATGAGACGGTCTTCAAAAATCAAGACACGATTTACCACCGTGTAAGTCGCCGCATGGGCATCAGTAAGTCGGAAAAATGGTCCTGACTGGTTTCAAACTGGTTTCAAACCTATTCCCCGGTAAACACTTAGCCGAGACCCTTGTTCGCCTTTTTAGATCACCTTTATCCAATCATACCTCTGGAATGGCCTAACGAAAAGTTGTCAAGCGGTAACGTCATTGTCTGTCTCTCTGATGGAGGTTCGGGAAGAATATACCGTACGATGGTCAACTTCACTTGATCTTCGTAGAGAGTCGCGCG
>JBBPTZ010000482.1:0-20530 GCA_038094315.1 Phylloporus cf. tubipes | reverse complement strand
CGCGCAAACACAATCTCACTATATGTCCCAACAATGACATCCCAGTCTGGTGGAGTAAGAGTAGAAACATCTTCGCCAGTCAGAACTAGCGACCTAATCGCGTCATCGTCAGAAGGCTTGATGTCGTAGCGTGACTTTGAGAGCTTTTCGGATGCAGCTGTCCTAACATCTTGGATGGTGTCAATTTGCTGTTGTGAGACGATACCGACCTAGTAAGAATAAATTACAAATTCACAATCCCAGCTTGGATATGGGGGAGGACTTGCCTGACGTGCGATAGCCACCGCTGTAAGCTTGAAGTCACCGGTAACCATGAAAACGCGAACGCCAGCTCGTCTGATTGTCTCAATCGCAGCCGGTACATCTTCACGAGGAGGATCACGGAGGCCGACGAGGCCAACAAGGATTAAATCTCTGATCTCAGAGTACATAAATTCTTCCATCGCGTTTGCGGGCAACATAAGCTCAATCCCATCCAGCGGTTTTCGGCACCTGCAGGATAGGTGTTAGGTGTAGATCCTTTGTGTAGGAAACAGGAGACTCACAGCGCAAGAACCCGTTTGCCTTCACTTGACCATTCATTTTGGATTGCAGACATCCTCTGCCTTTCGTCTGGTCCGAATGGCACAGAGGTCCCATCACATTGCAGCACGCTGCTACACAAAGAGAATAAAATGTCTGGTCCGCCCTTGACGAGCATACATCCAGAATTTTCGTGTTTCTCGTCGTTTGGAATAGCAAGAGTCAGTGCCCATTTATTGCGAGAGTTGAAAGGGATATCAAAATGTTTCGTCCAAGATTGTAGAAGCTGTGGAGTATCAATCTCAAGACTTGGAATGGCAAGTGCCTCGGAAAAGCGCAAAAGCGCAGTGTCTGTCGGGTCCCCCTTCACTGTACGCTCTTCAACTGCCTTGTCTAGTGTTACTGCGTCAAATTTTGCGGCATTGCACAAGCGTGCAATTTGATGAATGGCTTTTAGACCAGCATACGTTTCTGGTTTCAATGCCGTGGAGACCTTTTCATGAATGTCACGAACAGGAAAGTGATTGTCAAGGAAGGCAATATTCTCGAGCATCTATAAAGTCAAATCAGGAGTTGAAAGCAAAGCTCTTTCTCCAGTGACTTGCCATCTTTCCCGCTGTGAGGGTTCCTGTCTTGTCGGAGCACAGGACTGACATGCACCCAAGTGTTTCGATAGTAGCCAAATTCTTGACCAGCACGGAACGCTTGGCCATACGGCGAGCAATGACAGTCAATGAAAGGGCAACACAGATGGGCAAACCCTAAGGTAAAGGGTTAGACCGAATGACGACCAGCTGGAGGATGTACCTGAGGGACAAATGCTGTGAGGCACCCGATCGAGTTCACAATAGCAGTACTTGTTGTCTCGTACCCAGGGTATGTTGTCCGCAACCAAACACCGAATAGAAGGAGCGAAAACAGGAAAAAGAACAGAGCGATACAAGATATGATCTTCGTGAAGAACCAGACCTCCCTCTGAATCGTTGTCAACTTGAACTTCTTTTCGCCAGACATGGCGACCAAGCGACCCATCACTGTACGATCCCCGGTGGCGAAGGTGATGCCAGTGCAGGTACCTTGAGTGACGAACGTCGAGCTCAAGGCAAGATTACGGGTCTCAAGGGCATTGTCCGAAGTTGCAGTCAAAACGCCAGGGATCATCTCACTATGCTACTCTCAGACAAATTTCGCACAGACAAGTTTGCAGGACGTGGGAACTCACCTCTCGCCAGTAAGTAGGGAACGGTCAAATCGAAGATCTGATGAGGTCTGTACTATTCTCAAGTCAGCTGGAACGCGGTCACCAGGTCCGAGGAGAACAATGTCTCCAACGACAATGTCGGTTGCCGGAAGGAGCACCTGTTTCCCATCACGAATCACGGATGCCTCCTCAGCGATAAGAGACTTGATCGACTTCATGATCCTGCTAGCATTCCAGTCTACCAAAGCATAGAATGTAGCCGAGACAATGATGACAAGCAACTATTGCCCAAAAAGTTGAGGTACAGCGAGACCCATTTGACCGACAGCACTCACCAACAGAATTGCGACACCAAGAACAAAAGCCTGTGGAGGTTGGCCAAGGGGCTTATACGACAACTATGCAGAACACAGTGAGTGGGGAAAGATATGCTTGACTATGAAGCACGCATACGAGCGTCAAAATAAATGCGATCCACATTAGAAAATTGAAACCCCCGAAGACGTAGTTGAATGCCTTCTTCCAATACTGGGTTGGTGGAGGACTGATGACATTCCTACCATCCTTTATCTTTCGTTGAACGACGGCATTGTCCAAACCATGCACCGGGTGGGTGGAGTAACGAGTGTAGACTTCCTCTGGGGTGATGAGGTGGACGTCGATGCTTGCGATGGCATCTGCTGGATCCGTGCTGATCTTGGGCTTAGCGGGCAGCTGTTTTTCGTCGACACGAACGGAAAGCGTTCGATAGCTATGCAGAGTATTGAGCAGCGATGAATGACAAAGGCTGGGAGGGAATCTCACCCAATCTGAATGCCATAGCCAGAAACCCTGTCCCTCCCAGAGTTCGACGCCCTCGAGTTCGTCTTCTGAAAATCCATGGGATCGAGAAGTTGCAGGCACCTTCTTTCATCCTTTAGAGTGTTTTCCAGAATGCTTTATCTGCCGCGTAGGTGTGGCTCGCGCTGTTTTCGCTATTCAATCCCTGTCAGTAGACCCACCTTGACCCATGTGCACAGGTTTCAGTGCTATGATATCATATTTTGCTGCCTTGGTTACTCCAGCTCCGGTGCCAGGCCCTAATCTCCGCTTGAGAGCGTTTTCGTGATCCTTGGTCCTTCTGTCGGAATGTCATCCACACGGGCTCACGGGCCGAATGATTGAATGTAATCAGTGACTTGATAGATCGCTACAGGCACCATCAACAGTGATCGATCCGAGTCAGCTTTCTTCGCGGTATCTGCGTGGTTTTCGCTGCAAATACTGATAAAGCACTAGTACTTGAACGGTATGACTCCGAGTAGGAAACCACAGTACCTCGACGTTTCAGACAACAGTGGCGACGAGAGCCAGGAATGACGCCATTGACAGTGCCAAGGAGTTCACCAGACCGACACGTTTACATACTTTACTAGCGGATGCGCGGCAAAAAAAAAAGGGGATACACTATCACGGGGAATCGCTATATCAGGAGAAAGAGATGCGGGAGAGGAGGAAAGACGAGAGGAGAAAACAAAGAAAAGGGAAGAAAGCTTCCAGTGGTTTGGGTTGGGGTGTCGCAAGGTAAACGGGAGGTGGAAAGAAAGGGGAAACTGGTTCTGGAGAATATGCTATAAGTACTCGACCAACGGCTTCTAACACTACTCGTGGCCTCGATATCCTTCTGAAACCAAACAAAAAAGAGGATCGTACGTGCGAAATCAGTGCCAAAAGCAACTCGGAAAAACCAAGACGACCGAAAACAAAATTAAGGGCGAGGGAGGGGAGTGCCAAGGAGAGCTTAACAAAGCAAGAGGTAGGCAATCATGGATCTGCTTGATGGAGCTGCGTAATGAAATCCATGTCGTCGCTCCCACCAAACGTCGACCCGTAGCTCAAGGCGCGCTGTGGCGTCCTTAGGGCTCGCAACGTCTCCTCCACATCGTCAGATGGCCGCCCCTCGACCTCATCCCCGTCAGTATGTCGGTCCCCGTGCCCCGTCTCAGTCCCATCATCAGACGGCCCAATGTTGTCAGATGCGGGCGAGATTGGTGGCGATTCAGTGTACGCCTGCAGAATCGAGACAGGCCGCGCGCTCGGCGGAAGCGGGAAATCAGAGAGCCCCGACATTTGAGAGACGTCCGATGTTGTCACATAGCTCGCTCGGACAGCATCCAGCGAGGCGAGCCCAAATCGTTTCCTCACAGGACTCAAAAACGCGGTCTCTTCCTCTTCCTCCTCCTCCCCCTCCTCAGTCCGGTCTTCCTGAATAGAGGCATGGGTAGATACGCGAGCGGATGATGGAATAGGATTGGGGGACGCGAGGGCCCCGAACTGACAATGCTTGACTGGATATCCTGTCATCGCGAATAACGCGTCAGCCCAATACCCCAATCTGAAATAGTCACAAATGCTCACCAAACGTATCGTTCTCGCGGTCTTCCAATGGACTTTCCAAAACAGACATGGAACAAAACGAGTCGACGTCCTCGGGGATACCCATGCCACTCTGTGCGCTAGATTCGCTTCCCTCTCGAATGGGCACGCGCAGCTGCGAAGACGATTCCATAGGTGCAGGTGACGACGACTGGGTCATATCCATAAACACAAACTTTCCGCTCTGATTCGATCGGTCGTCCTGAGATTCGCTCCTCTGGAGAGCGATCGAACCGGAAGGTGTCCGCGACGGAGTTCGTTTGCTGACCTCGCTCAGTTTACGTACAAGGTGGGTGAGCGGGCTGCTGGACGCTGAGCTGCGGACGTCCGTGGGCAATTGGCTGGTGCTCGCCGTCGGCTCAAAGTGTTGACCCCTGGAAACAGGGAGAGGCTTGTAAAAGAGGTCCTGGAATTCGTCAAGATCGTCGGGGTTATCGAACGCAGACACGACCATCTGAATAGTCGAGTTCGTCAACGATGGGACGCTGTTCGTTGCCAGCGAAGAGGATGTCCGTTCCTCGGGTTGCGGGACAGCGATGTCGGGCGAAGGAGGCTGTTTTCGAGGAGGGGATACTTTGACGATAGGAACACTTTGTACGTTGACTTGTTTGCTTCCTGTGGCCCCTGGTCGCGGAAGAGAAGCATACACGAGCGCCTCGCCAACCCCATACTGCTCAAAGTCGGCATGACTGAGGGATATATGCGGATAGGGGTTCCGCCCCGTCGCCTGGCTGTCCGTTGGCGTCAATGCAGCACCTTCACTTGCCTTGTCCACTTGTCCAGGCTGTGTCGTTGCAGACCGGTACGGATGTGCGATGGGTGCTATCGGCGGATGGATAGAGGGACGCGGCGGCAACCGATGTCTCATGCTTACATCGCTGGCAACGCCAAGTGGAGGTAGATTGGAATCAATCTCAGACGGATGCGGGCCTGCATACCCGGAGGGTTTGTGCGAATGCTTTGATGGCCAGCGACCCCGCTCGCCATGTTCATGTGCGGGTGCAGACGTGGTGAGATCAAGGGAATTTTCAGGGGGCGTTGACGAGGAAATGGCAATGCCAACCTCGGCAATGCTTTGGGAAGGCGAGGCCTTGGCCGTGTCTAGTAAACCCTCGGCATTGGCAGGATCGCCGATGACGATGGTGGCTTGTACGTCGACTCTGGAGGACGATGGCACCTTCTCGTCCGTAGTGCAAGATTCGTCCTGACCAATTCCACAGAGAGCGCCTGCTTTCAATAATGCCGATTTGCCCCACGATCCATTCCGAGAGTGGCCGCGTGGAGGGATATTGCGCGAAGATTTGGAAGAATGAGATGTAGTTAGAGAATGCGAATGCGAATGAGAGTATGCGCGTGAGTGGGAAGAGTGAGTGTAAGAATGCGCAGACTGTGAATGCGAATGTGAATATGCTTTAGAATGGGAGGAAGTACTGTTTTGTTTAGTAACGTGCACGGTTGGCATGGTGCTTTGGCTTCCGAGGAGGGTGCGGGCAGCAAGAAATTCGAGATTAAATTGAGGTTTGCTACTTTCCGGCGCGTGATGACCAAGGCGAATCTGCTTCTCACCGAGAGATTTGGAACGCGCACGCGAGAACGAACGGGTATGTTTGTTTCCGAGGGACTTGGAAGCCTGTTGTTTCCACTGAGCTCGTTGTTGTTCAAACGCCTCCCCCTCATCGAGAACCCTACATCGTTTCGGCTCAGTCGAAAGGAAGGTGGGGGCGATAACGTGACACTTACTGTTCTAAGGAAAGAGGTGGATCTGGCAAAGGAAGTTCGGTATCGTTCTCGGAAACTTGCTCGGGGGGCGGTGTAGGTTCGTCCACGAGCGTTTTCAAAGCCGGTTCGAAGCCAGCGCGCGGGGCAGCAGACATCGACGATTGGCCGATTAGATCCGCGGCAGATCGTGAACGTGCGAGGACAGGGGGGGTATGCTTGACATTCGAAGCGGCAGAAGTGACAGACACCGCGCGCGGACGCGCAACCGGACCTGGGGGAAAGGAAACACCCACGTTCCGATTCTGATCATCAAGTTGGGCGGGTCTACCCACGGGATCGTGAACGATCTTGGGGGTAGGGGGATCTGGACGTGGTGCCCGCTTGACCTTGAAGCGGGGAGAGGGCGACAGTATTGCGTCCCACCATGATTCGGCGGACAACCAACGATCCTTTGACCTCGATTGAGGTTTCTTTCTGAGAAGCGATCTGGGGCGGAGGGATGCTTGTCCAGAGGCCAAGTTTGGGGTGGAGACGGACGTCTTGAGCTCGGGTTGCAACAGGTGTGGGTGACTCTTGGATGCTTGGTGTCCGAGTTGAGTTGGGGGTATCCTGGCGCTGGCATTGACGGCAGACGGGGTGCCCTGGTGATTACGGTGAAAAGGTTGGGAGGAGGTATGGCGCAGAGATGGGGTAGCATTGGGATGTGGTCCCGAATAAAGAGGAGAAGAATATGCATACGGGTGACGGATCTGGGTATGGGAGTCGACTGGCGAAGAAAGTCGCGAGTCCAAGTCTGGGTTTCCAATCGGAGCCGGCTGTCGCTGCTTAGAGGGGGAAGCGCCTGGGTTGGGAGAGAGGGAGGGCGGTGTGTAGTAGGAATAATAATACTCTTCTTCGTCGGCCCTGAGCGGAGAGGGGATGGAAGCAGCGTTGGCGAGATGCGCTCGGCCACCGTCACCCGAGACCCATCTGCCGGAGACAGACTGGGCGGGGACGAGAAGATCCTGTTGGAGATGGGGGAAATGGACGAGGTTTGTGGACCTTCTTTTGGAGCTGAACGCAAAGAAAGTGGTGAAACTGGAACGCTTTGGGCGAGCGGTGGGGTTGGGCGACTCGCCTACGCCGCCGTTTGGAATGAGGAGCCGGGGGAGGGTGTCGGATGGCGCGGTGTTGGCGCGGGTGCGGGCGAGGTCTGCGAGGTGGGGCTCGCCTCCGAACGGATCGAACTCTGAGTCGCGCAGATGGTCCTTTGCGGGTTTTTCCTGGCTGCGGGGCGAGTCGGGGCCATGATTGGGTGCGAAGCCGAGGCGGGCGGGCAGCAGGCAGGAAAGGACGCTGCTGGACTTGAGGACCATCAAAGGCGAGAAGACGGGCGAAGAAGAGGGCGGGATGATAGCGTCGGGAGCAGTGACATGCAGAGCGACTCAGAGAGAGGACATGGGGCGCCCTCACCGTGTCACACGGCGGCGAGGATATTTTGACTCGCGTTTTAACTGAGCCCTTTTTGAGAGTCACACAGCGTCTCCCACGGACAGCCGCCGCCGCCATCATGTCCAGCCGCACCCCTCTGCGCCGCGTCTCCCATGGCTCCCTTTTTGCCCTCTCCCGCTCACACCACAACCCCCTCGCACCCCATGGCCTCGGATTCATCGAACCAGCCATGGCAGAGCTCGTCGACGAGGCAGAAGCACTCCACGCAAACGTCGACAACCTCCGCCGTCTCAGCATCTCCCTCCGATCCTTCAACGAGAGCTTCGCCAGCTGGCTTTATGCCATGGACATGAACGCACTCACCACAGATTGGCTCCAGGTGCGTGCAAATCCCAGATCGCGGACGGTCGATGGATGTATGCGCAGGCACCCACCGACGCGTCGTTTCAATTGGCAAACAAACGCGCCGGTACGTTCCTCGTCTGTCATTCCGTATCTCCCGATGCACATCGCACACAGAGGAAGACGCCCTGGCAGCTGCAGAAGCTGCAAAGGCCGTCCCTCCTCCATCCCCCGCGCCTGACACGACCGTCACACCAGACGTGGACAAGACGACCTTGAACGAGACCACTGATTACGAAACTACCTTCGCCTCCACGTCTGCCAACACAAAAACCGCTTTACCAAAACCCATTCTGAAGAAGAAAGGAAAGCCAAAATTGACAGCCAAGGAAAAGAAGGAGCGGATGGTCCGTACTTTCTTCTCCAACGCTCCAGCTAATCTCAGACAGCGTAGTTGGCCATCGAAAAGATCATCATGTGTCTCCCGCTCGAGTTTCGTGGGAGCGACCCAGTATGTCCTCGTTCATGAACGAGAGAAATGAATTAATGGATCACGCCGTGCAGGGCCTCCGTCGAAACATGGAAATGGTCATCGAGTTCATGATCGACACAGCCGGTCGTGGTGTTAAACGTATGTATGCGTGTCCATTCCAAT
This sequence comes from Phylloporus cf. tubipes, assembly GCA_038094315.1. Taxonomy (NCBI): domain Eukaryota; kingdom Fungi; phylum Basidiomycota; class Agaricomycetes; order Boletales; family Boletaceae; genus Phylloporus; species Phylloporus cf. tubipes. The sequence continues at coordinate 12,245 of JBBPTZ010000482.1, read as the reverse complement.
TCTTTCGTCCGCTCATCCTCGTCCAGTCGTCGAGCTCATCACACCACCCGACCTCAACCAAGCCAGAGTGAACAAATGTTTGATCGCTCTTGTGAACAGGAAGATCGTCCGCAAGGATAGCACGTCGGTAAGAATCAGAGTCATTCCCTCTCTCAGTACAGTGAAAACGGTGGTTGCAGGGATCGGTGTTGTATCACTGGAATGGCCTCTCGTGACAATCGTACGCTACTTTACTGCTATACCATCGTGTATGATCGTCGCTTCATGCTACATATACTAGTGCGTGGGCGCGCCAATCTTCAGGCTACTCGTCGGCTGCTGTGTAAAAATCTACATCTCACGTTGCCACAGCCATGACACTGCCGCCACCACCCTCCGGGAATGTCTGTCCCCGCGAGTGACCGGTCAGAGCTGCAGTGCCAAGTCATGATGCCAAAATTATACTGGCACGAGTACGGATCCGGCAGCAAAACAGGCGTGCACGGCACGATCGGGATCAGCATTCGTGATGTTGCTGTACAGCTTGTCATTGGCCAGTGCCGCTCACCGTCCCCGGTTGCTGGTCGGAGTCGAAGTGTCGACCAAAGATGTGTGTGCTTGCGTATGGCGGCGCTTATCCGAGTCCATAATCTACTAAACGTGTCACTGAATCCATCCCTCAGAACACAACAGCCTCAGCCATGCCTTTCACCAAAACCTTGACTTTTTCCTAGTATACCACCTCTTTTCCGATCCACTCTTCTGGAATGCTGATCAGTCCACGATAGTACTGATCTTCCAAAGAGAAGACTAGGTTCGGACAGCTTGATCTTTATATTTGATGACGAGAGAATCAAAGGCCACGAGATGTACTTGGACTTTTTCCCTGTCGTCTGGAAGTGAGTACTTCCCAATGACATTCGTTTTGAAAATGGTTGACTTATTACGATCTAGGGTCGTCAGCTTGCAAGCAGGCGGTAAGGACTACCTTCGTTTCGCTCGATTCTATGCTGATAACACTTGCAGGCAAGCACCAATTCTCGGTGACGTATCGTGCCGAGTAAGTGGATGGATCAACATCGCATGGCCTCGGACAACTCACTCACCTGTAGGCGCGCCTTTGCGACTGTGGAGGTTGAAAATGGCGTCATATCCGAGTCCGCTTCGTCCGTCGGGAAGATCGATGTATTGCATTACTTTTGACTCCCCGTTTGGCATGAGCTGACGCACGATGTTCCGCAGCTCAAACAACAGACCACACTGACGGGCAGCAGCCAGGGTGGCTTCCAGTGGAGCGTGAGTCTGGCGATACAACTATCTTTGGATCTCTGAACAGTTTATGACACGGTCTCTGCTTCACAGCCACCTCAGGAAGTGGAAAGCATGTTCGATTACCACTTTTCCATGAAAAATGAGACGGGGGTCGAGCAGGGTATCGCTGTTTGTGCGTGGCGAAGCGAGTGTGCATAAATGACAGCGCTGACTGATCCATACCTCCCATAGGCAACTTGTCCGAAGGAGGAACCCCGGAGTATCTCTTATACTCGAATGTCCAGTGCGTTTACAGTGCATTCGGAGACGTCGCGCAATTGAAATTGTCCATCAAGGGACGATGCGTCGTTCGAGCTGGAACCCCCCCGTAGACTCCGAATCTACTCGTCCTCGTTCTCGGATTACGAGCAAGGAAGGATTATCAAGGCTCAGATGACACACCGTATTTGGGATTGTCTTGTGGATCGCCCTGGTCTTGCAGACAGATGGGTTATCACATATGATTTGGAGACTGGCCGTTACGAGATCAATCCAGAGGAGTGAGCAACTTACGGAGCGGTAGCGTGGGTACATTCTACATTGGAATCGCAATCATCTTCTTGTTCCTGCAATACCTATGAAATTCCCTGTAAGTTGTAGTGTCAAATGACGTTTGTATCTCACTGTACAAGTCTTGGTGACCGTCTTGACCAAATACATTTCGCCCGAATGAAGCCTTTCGGGAATTAGCTAAGCTACTATGAACCGACACGATGTTTAGACGTTCGCGTGTCACAAGGACGTACCCCGGCGTCCCAGTTTCGTATCCTTGGCTAGCTTACTTACTCTTCTTGTTTAGCCTGTCTCCTGCAGACTGTGGGTCTCCTACAGCCGCCCGGGCGGCGCCTGTGATGCTGCGTGCCGGCAGTGGGCGACTGATCGTTATCGTTATCGATAAGACAAAACGAGTATGAGGAACAGCGCTCCTTGACACACTACTTCCATCAAGTTACATATTCTTCGCGTCTGTGTACTGTGAACGAGTAATATGAAGTCGATGGAAAAAGGTAACGGAACTGCCATTGGCGAGCGCCTGTAATGACTCCTGCATCCGTCTTACAGATAAACCGAGAGCGATCGAAATCAATACCTCAAAGATGGAAATATATTCAGTCATGTTTACCCCGGATGGCCAACATTTGTTGAGCGCTGGCAGCGAGGCAATGGTTCGGCGATGGCGAGTGGACAACGGAAGTGAAGTCGGCGAACCAATCCTAACTGCAGAAGCATGGATATACGCCGCCGCACTATCCCCAGATGGCAAATGGCTGGTGTGTGGCTTGCACGATGTTGAATACTCGAATATCAGGGTGTGGGATGCACAGACCCACAAGCAAGTCCTCAGTATTAAAGCGGCTGCAATATACTCGGTCGACTTCTCGCCAGATTCCACGAAATTTGCGGCTGGCGGGTATGACAATTCTGTTGTCATCTGGAGCATGACCAAGAGTAAAAGGGTCGTCGGGCCACTCCAGCACGAGTCACCAGTTGTCGCAGTCCGATTTTCACCAGAAAGTGACCGTATCGCTACCGTTGCAGAGGAAAAAAATGGCCCAAAGTCGATTCGTATCTGGAACAGCAAGAATGGCCAGCGACTCTTGGACATCCCTTTCCTGACCTCTGCGCGCGTCTCTTCCCTCCTCGCGTGGTTCAATGACGGTCGTCAGCTTTATGCTGCTTCAAACAAGACTGGTGAAGTCAGTCGTTTCGATGCCTCGTCTGGGTCCTTGCTCAGTAAATGGTCTGTTTCTGGTGGCGGCAATTCCGTTTCTATGGTCCTGTCACGAAGCCAAAAATTTGCTGCCGTCGCGGTAACTCACACACTATCGTTTTGGGACACCACGACCCACACACAAATCGGAATTGCTATCGAGCACCAAAGCAAAATTATGTCCATTTCTCTCTCCCCCGACGACGGTTGCATTGCGACAGGGGAATATAATGGGAGTATTACCATCCGAAATCTCCGTGACATCCTTCCCGATCTCTATTTTAATGTGAACTCGAACGTAAGCGACTAACTTGGGAATATTGATTGATCTAATATTCCATCGTCTACTCCTTTTCTCCTCTTAGGTTGTCCCTGAGGAGGAATCGCTCACTTCTTCTGGTTACTTCACGCCATCCGTAGCATCCAAGCTGCCATTTCTGCGACTTAATTATGCGACATGCAAATCGTGGTGGCAAGACGATTTAACTTGCGCCAAAGAACTCTTGACAGAGATAATCTTACATCCCTCGTGTACAGATAACCAAGCACATGCCTTCGCCAACCGGTCTCTAGTGCGGACAAGATCAGGAAATTGGGATATGGCCATTGACGACGCTAAAGCGGTAATTTGCCGTCTCGTCACCTTACTTCATCTGGTTGACCATCGTCCGACAGTCTATCGGGACTCAGCGAACGGTGATTGGGTGCATCGCACACGCAATGGCACGGCTCCGCAACAGAGAACACGACTATGCGCTCCGTGCATTCGACCTCGTATTTAGCGAGGGTCTCGCGACCGAAAATAATCTTCTCCTATTGATCAGGGTATGTTTATCATTCTTTTTCCTGCTCTAACCAATTTTTTTCCAGGCCATCATCTTGTTTGAATCTGAAAAGCGCGTCGATGCGATCTCGCGCGTCGACGACTTGATCGATATCGTCGACGATCAGACTGTCTACATCACCGTTCGGGTACGGAAATCATAGAATCGCCAGGCGACAAGGTTACTCATGTGGTATACAGGCTCAAATGCAGCTCTTCCTTGCATGCATGGTTTTGAGAGATGGAGACCACCTACGAGCTACGGGATTGCTCAAGAAAGCTCGGGAAGCGCTCCCATCTCAAGAAAGTCCGCATCTGATACTGATTTCGCTTGTGAGCTATCAATTTCAACTATCTTTCCACTTCATGCCAATACTCTGGAAAGATTTTTGGATGGGACTTTAACAAGCTGGCCCCTACTGTCGAGAAGCATATTAGAGAATGCATCAAGGTACATGAAGAAATCGGGGATACAGCCGTGAAGTCCGAAAATATGGAAGACGCAAATGTCCGATATTCTGCGGCATTGTCCCTCGATCCATCGAATCGGGTAGGTATTCTTATCAAACGAAGTAAAGCTCGGGAAATGCTCGGGTTGTGGGAAGAAGCGATGGAGGACGCAGATGAAGTACGGATCATCTCTCTTGCATGTGTAGCAACTCCCAATATCGTTGATCCAGGTAATCCAGGTGGATCCTTCGAATCCACGGGGATACGAGAGGAGACGCGCTGCTTTGCATGCTCTTCAGCGCTTCGAAGAAGCAGTCGATGCATTCACCCACATGCTTTCCCTAATTGAGAACTCGCCTGATCAAGACGTTCGTCGTGAGTACTGTCTCGCGCAGTGAGGATCATGGATTGACTTGGTTGCAGAACTGGGCGAAACATACGTCTCGCGTTCCAAGTCGGAAAGCAGGATTGACAGCGTCATTCACAGAGTTTTCAAATTATGCCCTCTCGTCTTGATTGATGTTCAAAGTGGCCGTCTGTGTGACGCGCCAGAGCGAATACGCGCATTCAAGTCCGAGTCCGACTTCAAGGAACTGATTTCCTCCATGACCGAGGCACTGGACGACGCACTCATCCTGCGAGTCGTAGCCAAATATTTCCAATATGTCACGTTTTCTCATGTCTGGCAAGGGAAAGAGCCATTGTTTCAGGATGTCAACGCAGTCCAATCAGTCTGGAAACTGGACTCGTCACCTCTGAACGAAAAGCTAAAAGGCTTCTGTGAGGTGGTTCGCACCGATGGGTATCGATGGGCGTGGAGTGACACGTGTTGCATCGACAAGACGATCAGCACGGTGTTGAACCAATCGCTCATGATGATGTACAAGTGGTACGAATCGTCCGTGGCCACGCTCGTTCTCCTCACGACTGCAGACTCTCCGTCGGTCCTTGGTGCGCTCACGGATAGTCTCTGGATGACACGTGCGTGGACTGCACAAGAGCTTCTCGCAGCCAAGGTGGTCCGGTTCTATGATCGTAACTGGAGACTGTATCTCGGCGATACCCGCAGAAACCACAAGGAATCTCCAGAGATCATGCAAGAGCTCGCAAAAGCCATAGGGATCCCAGGGAGAACAATCGCTGCTTTCAACCCCGACGATCTTACTGTCCGGGAGAAGTTGCGAGTGGCTTCGACGCGTAACGCGACGGTAGAAGAAGACATGGCATATTCGTTGATTGGTATTTTCCAGAGTGATATCATACCCCGCTACGGAGAAGGGGATGCTGCGGTGGGCCATTTGCTGGAGGAGATCGTGGCTCGTTCCGGCGAGGTGACAGTGCTTGACTGGATTGGAAGATCGTCGCCATACAACAGCTGTCTTCCTGCCTCCATCGCCGTATACAGCCGACCACCGAGTGCTTCGCCTGCCTTCGACGATGCCGAAATGGATTTACGTGTCGGGGAATTGAAAAGTTTTTTATCCCAGTTGGATGTACATCCGATCTACGATCAAATCACGCGCTTACGTCCGGCACGCTTTGCTAACCGCCGACTTCATCTTCCGTGTGTCATCTTCCTGGTGAAAAGGCTCAGTGCTCAAGGGAACGGTTACCGTGCTCGAGTATCAGGGGTTGGCTATGTGGATTTCCGGGGTCCAGACGGACTCTCGTTGAGTGAGCCTCGCAAGCTTGTCTTCGTACACCCGTGGATCGGCCATCTTCGTGACCCACTCGTTGGTTTCAATTGGGGAAGTGCAGTAGATGACGAGGACGACTCTGATCAGGCAGGGTCCGCGCCCAGCTCGCCTTTGCAAGCTGTACCGGACACCGCGATCGATAACTACACCCGCGCGTTGCGACTGGTCGCACGCTTGCAACGGCCATTTCATGCGCTTTTACTTCAACAACAACCTGGTGGCGAGTTCAAGCGTATCGCTGCTGAGCACGAGATCGTCATTCCGGGAATCGAACGCCCGGTGAATTCGGCCAAGGACATCCGCGCTGGAGTGGTGGAGATACTGTGATGCACGTCTTGTTTGTTTGCTTTGCTGTCTCGTTATCCTTCTGCTATCGTGTTTCTTACCGTTTGACTCTGACGTGTTCTCCGCCGTGTGCGCTGCTGTGTACGGTATATATATAATCAAAAAATTCGCATGCCTCGTGCCACATCTATTCCGATCAGTAATGAAGGGGATACATTGACAGAGAAACCAGTCACATATCGACGCGCGTCTCTTTGCTCTTGGCATTTTCCAAGTCGTCTGTTTGCTTTGTTTGCTTAACTATCGGAAACGCAGTGGCTCGGATCCTCAACGGAAAACATGTCTACTCGGTCCGTGCATTCATCCGAGTCCTCGTGTTTAGGTGGCTGAGGGTCTCGCGTCCGAGAATAGTTGCAGATTCTCTCCGATTTTCACTGGGCATCACGAGGGAGAGATCAGAGCCACGCTGTCCAAGTCACGAAAACACAGGTTTGCACGACGCGATCGGAACTGACAAGATCAGTTATTGCTGTGCGGTCCGCCATTGGCCAACGCTGCAACCCACAGATTGGAGTCGAAGTGCCGGCTAGAGATAGTACGATTTAATTGACTCACTGAACCCTTCCTTCAGAACACGACTTGGTCCCAAGCATGCCTTTCAACAAAACCTTGACCTTTTCCTAGTATTGCCCGCTTTCTAAGCCGCTCTTCTGGAACGCTGATCAGTCCACGTTAGTGCTGATCTTCCAAAGACAGGACTCGATTTTTACATTCGATGACGAGGGAATCAAGGCCATGAGATGTATCTGGACTTTCTCCCTGTCGTTTGGAAAATGGTTGACTTATTAGTACAATCTATGCTCGTGGACGCGAGACGAGCGAATCGGGACAACTCTAATTGGGATACCGAGGCTGGGTGCCGACGCAGCTCTCCTTTGTAAACTGTACCTGGTACCCTGATCAATAGCTAACCCGTGCATTGTAACTTGCTGTTTCGAAAACGGGACGCGGAGATTGCACAGCTTCGAGAACGTGGAGAGCACTTTGGAACGGACATAGGACGAGAGGTCAATCATCCGGGAGATGAGGAGGTCAAAGAGCCCGCCGAGTTGCTTGTGCGTTTGAGTCGAGTCGTTGCTCACTTCCGAACTGGACAGTTCGCGAATGAGCGACCCAATGACTTTGACGAGGGTCGGGCGCATGCGATAGGACTAGGTGGCGTTTTACTATGGCGTTGATTGGGAGAGGCAGGGGCGTACCTCGGAATCCAAGTGTTCGAGCAGGAGACTGATCTGCTTGAATACTGTCCGGGGCGACTCTTCGCTGAACTTGACGAGAAAACGTGAATAAGCTCTCGAATCCTTTGTGTCTTGTGCACTAAACGTCGTGCCGGCAATCTCACGGAGAATCTCGTCTCCGAATTGAGCATAGTCAAAATCCTTGGCAATGAAATGCCTTTGTAGATACCCATTCGGATAGCGTTGTCCTTTATGTATTGCCCATTTTCTGTGATGTGATAGGCGGGACGAGTGAGGCAGCTGGGGTCTGGGGTCAGTACTCTGTTAGAAAAAAAGGTAAAAGAACATGCGTGATGAACGCGTTCCTTTCAGGACTGGTCATCCAGATCCGATGCGTTTTCAGCTTCATCGCCAGCGAGAATAAATCGAGTGTTCCGGGTATGTGATCCATCCAACTCCATGATTCTGCGGACCTCGCTGCAGCGCATGGCCCTCCCGCTTTTTTACTCACACTGTGACGACTCCGCAGTAGCATGTTGTCCTCGCCTCTTTCTTCGGCCTTTTCAGCGGCAGAGACGAACCAGTTGAGAAGAGAGGCGTACATTTCCAGCGGGACCTTGTATGCCATGCCAGCAACCTGCCGATCCTTGTCCTTGCCTCGCGAATGGCCGCATCTATCTGTGTACTGAAGCCCGTCACGACCGAATCAAGGAATTTACTCATGAGTGGGCCTGGGACTGCATGTGCGTGTTTCAGCAGGCTATGAAAGATGTCAAATATCTCTGGGTCGGTGATGGCCCCGGAGTTGCGCGCTGTGTTGGAAATCTGACATTTTACACTTAGCATTTCCTGATTTCGCTTTACATGATTCATTGGTTATATTATAATAACCCCCTTTTTAGACGTTAGCTATCTCTGACGTTCTAGACTCTTTCTTCTTATATACATGTGTCATCATGCTGATGTCACACTTCTAGAAAGTTCCATAAGAGTCCATATAACTCATACTATGGAGTGGTGGAGCTATTGCCCCACTTATTTCAAATATGAGGCTATGTCTGTCAACTGGTGACGTGATAGGGCACCAATGGCATTTACCTCTCTTTATATTTTAACTCAGACAATACATACATACAAACAGTATTCCCTTAGTATATAAGGAGAGCATGTATCATCTCCCAAAGTAGAAAAAAAACCGAGCTTCTACCTCCTCTCACTCTCACTATCTGAGAAGACCATTAAGTTCTTTGAATGCATCCTAGCATTATTAGTGAGTCCTTTTTCCCTCACTGCTCCCTTGGCTGTTGTCTCTGCACCATTTGGAAGGTAGCTCTTCTGAAACGCTGTTCTGGCGACGGCATTTGCAGGGTAATCAGTGACATGCTCAGATTGACTGTTGGACGTACGTTGTAGTGATGGGCCTGGTTCTGTGTTGCGTTTGTTTGGGGTGTCGATGGTCGAAACGTCCTCAACTCTGAATCCATTGTCCACGTATCATTCAGATCATGTGAGTTCTTTGGCACATAACCAGCAAGTCCAGTCCATACTGTACCTCAACCAATAGCATTTGGCACTTAACTGGTACACGGATCATCCCAGTGAGATGTTTCACGTGCAGAAAAGTCATCAGTAATGAGTGGACCGCATATCTGAAATTGCTCGCCAACGACATGAGTGAAGGGTAGGTCCAGCACCTGGGCCTCCTGACCCAATCTCATGCTGGACCTTAGAGACACTCTGGACTAGTTGTAATTGAAGAGATATTGTCATTGCATGGTCTTGACACACATTGATCTCATCGAGAAGCTCCTATATTATAATCATGCATTGTCACCAAAATTAACCTTATTCCATTTTCACCCTCCCACAGTGATGGAGCATGCAAAGGACAAGTATTACCGACCGTGTTCATGATTCATGTCCACTAATACAATGTGATTGATCACATGGACATTGTATATCCTGAAGCGCTGAGCTGATCATTATTGATATGACAAAACAGGTACACAATTTTACCATGGGCCTGAACCCGCGATCCTTGTCCCTCTAATTTTCTCACCACGCAGTTGACCAGTAAAGGTAACGCTAGCCTTTGACTTGTCAACCAGCAATCATCATAGCATCCGTCTTCCAGAATGATCGAAATCAATGCCCTAAATGAAATATATTCAATCACGTTTACCGCAGATGGCCAGCATCTATTAAGTGCTGGCATAGAGGGGATGATTCAGCGATGGCGAGTGGACAACAGAAGTGAAGCCAGTGAACCAATCCAAACTGCAGGAGCATGGGTATTCGCCACCACACTATCGCCTGATGGCAAATGGTTGGTCTGTGGCTTGTTTGACACTAAAAATTCAAATATCAGGGTGTGGGATGCACAGACCCTGTCATATGCCGCTTTTTACAAGTCAAACTCTGGTCTCTGCTCCTCAACTCCACACCAACTCCGGTGTGATTTCCCCTATCCTCTGGTCACCTGACCCTCGGACCATTTCCGTTCCCCTTTTGTATATCCTTGTTCTACTTACTCTGTTTGTATTAGTTTCACTTTTTGTTCCTTCCGATAGACCTGTGCTTCGCACAGCTCCAGTACTCCGGTGTTTATGTTCCCGTCTTACTCATTTCCTTGTTCCGTCTTACTAACATTTGTAATACTCCGGTAACCCTCCGTTCCGGCTTATGAATCCGGTGCAACTCCGTTAGTATATAAACGCTGTAAATTCGTTGTAGGTACTTCAGTTTGAATATCGAATTAACTACCTCCTGTCTTCCCGCACTTGAGTCTCTAAGACTCTCCTCTCTGACCTCCGACTCTGAGGACTGCGAGTACAAGGGCGCAACACATAAGTCCTGCGCCAAGAGTCCTTGCCCCCCCTCCGACTCACCCGTACCCTCGGTACCTCCGACCCTCTGAAACTCCGGACTTCCCCCAGGAGGATCTGAGTTTAATAGTATATTTGAACTCACTCTTGTACTCGCTCGCTTCCGTCTCTTTCTCATAGATGTCCCGCACTACTACTCATCGCGAACAACTCGAGTTGGCCTTCGGGTCCACTCACACCATCCCTGGTGACTTCTTTAGCCTAATGGCTCGAGGAGACACCAACCCCTCCATCTCCTCCACGCCCCGCCGATCTCCCAACCCCACGGCACGGAGAGACACCTGTTACGCTTGACCCAGGCAGGGGCGAGCGTAGCCTTGGATATCGAGGGCAGTGTCAACAGAAGCGTAGGCTTGACTGGACATGGAGTTAACCTAGAGGCGCAGACCTGACTAGGGTTGAATAGGCGGAGTATGGACAAGGTGATCGAGGAGTACGGCTAGGTGAACGACAAGACGGACTTGAAGTAGGTGATCAACTTGGTGTATTTCCAAGGAGAAATAGCTTGGTGATACATGTGCGTGTGACCGGTATTTAAGTGAAAGTAGAATGCGCACGGACCAAGGATGAAAACGGAAACTATCGCTAGGATAGGAAAGGAACGTTGTAGAACAACATAGAAAAATCGTGACTAAGCAAGAGGGGGAAATGCTATAGGCGGAAAGGAAACGATGACTATGAAGTGATGAGTAATATCGGCCGATGGGTGGAAAGGGGTCATCGTAGAAGAAAAGGAAACAGTGTCCGTGAGAAGAAAAAGGAAAACAGGGGTGAGTCATAACATTACCCCCCAGTTATGTCCGAAGTAGCCACAAGGACTACTAGAAATCGTCAAGGCCGCGTCCTCCGGGGGAGTTGCACATGTTTGCGCGTGCCTCAGCATCGTGGAAGTCGTGATAATTGCCGTAGTCTGAAATGGGGTTGGCCGTGTCGTCCTCGATGTCTTCTGCCGGTTGGGGAGTGAAGGAAGGGGTGGGAGGTCGTTGACCTAATAGCCTACGGGTTTCGGCGGAGGTTAATCCTCGGTCAGGGAGGAAAGTAAATGGGGCGACTGTAGCTCCGGTGTCAGATGATTCGGGTTGAACCGGAAGAGTGGAACTGAGGGAAGTATGACGAGAGCAGTGGTTAGAAGAGGATGAGGATGAGGAGTGGGAGGTTCGGCGGTTAGGACGGCAATGAAGGGGGCAACGACTTTGGGGATGGCCTGGGGCCCAGGCGACGCAATGGGGGCATTGATAGAGCCGACAGTCTTTCCTTTGATGTCCCAGGCGGTGGCATACGAAACAGGTGTCTTCGAAGCGGGTGTGGGAGCGAGGTAGGACGGGGTCGGTTTGGGTGCGCATGAGTTCTGGGAGTGCTGGGTTGGGGCGGGGACAGGGGTCGGTGGCTTGACAGGCAGCAAGTTCTGCCTCGGTGAGGGGTCCGGATGATGCTGAAGGGGTAGTGGGGTATGGAGTGTTAGGACAGGGAGGACGAACAGGGAGAGGTAGACTGGGTGGTGGTGATAAGGTGACGGTGGCAGAGGTACAGGCTTGGAGTGCTAGGTCGATGTCCCGGCATAAGCCAATCATGGACAGTTGATTGAGGGCTGCGATGAGGTGGGCTTTAAGCTGGGCCAAGTTGGTGCGGGCAACAGCGACCGCGAGAGCCATGTTTTGGACTGGGGATTCGTCACTAAGGGAGAGGGCGTAGGTGAGGAAGGATTCAAGGACAAGGGTGTGTCCGTGGGCGCAGACCAGCCGGTTGAGGGGGGAGTCAGTGTCCAGGATACGGTCTAAGTGGAGGGCATAGCCTGGGTCGGAGAGCATGAGGGAGAGGAGGACGTCGTTGTCCTTGGATATATCGGCCAGGCGACGGCCAAAGAGG
>JBBPTZ010000481.1:0-20602 GCA_038094315.1 Phylloporus cf. tubipes | reverse complement strand
TTGTCTTGTTCCCTTAGCCGTGCTAAGGCCTCGCCCTCTCTAAGTCTTAGGTCGCCTTCTGATTGACCTCTGTGTTGCTTCGACCGTCGTCATTGCGCAACACCACTTTGTCCTTCGTCGCCTCAACACCCTTGAGGTTCTACCAACTCCCTGCGTATCGCAACAGTCGCTTGTCACTAGGAATCCCCTAGGACACTCTGCCCCTCGTCCCACGCCCCTGCTTGGTCCTCAGGTCCTTCAAGACTACGCTAGCCCCTACCCGGGTCTATCGTAACACCCGCTATCTTCACACTGACTCATACGTACTTACCTATCCGCAGTCGTTCCGTCCATTTCTACGGACTTCTGTCGCTTACGTATACATCGAGTACTTATACCTCCGCTGCCTGTACTGTAGCCTTCATTCTTGATCTGTGCAATACTAGCGTTGTATCTTGAACCCACCCCTGGACCTCTGTGAGCTGCTGCATGCTCTTGAGTTGCTCTGTAAGTTCCTAGGCGATTCCTAGTGAACTCCCTTCGTACACCTTTGTCCTGACGACCATTCTGTCGTCTGTCCCCTTGTGTTAAACCTCGACAATTCTAACGTTCTGAATCCCTGTTGTGACGTTACGCGTAACACTGTGCTAGACACAGCTCTTTATCTCTTATCAACAACATGAGGCTGTGCCTTATCTATGCGCTTCCATTTCCTATGCCTCATGCCTTTCTTCTATCACACATGCATTGCATGCATGTTATGCTTCCTTTTCTTATTCATGACCTTTCATGATTCATCATGACTCACAATACATGCAGCGACCTCATGATATGCTTCTACGACTCATGATCCATGTGTTGAATGCATGTTACAACTTCCATTTGATGCATGCAGACGCCGCATGTCATCAATCATGATTCTCATGTTTCAGATACATGCACAGGATGCATGTCTACACTTCTCATGACTCATGATGACTCCTAACACATGTGTTGACCACATGTTCCATGCTTCTAACATGCACAGGCAGCATGTTCACGCTTCTACACACCTTGATCCACATGTCCAAGGCTATGACTTGCTATGACCTTCCATTCCACACAGCACAAGGCTGTTCTCCTCATGGTGATACATATGAACACCTCATGTTATAGACATATACAGACACGTATTGATAGATTTGGTACAAACATGTACATACACGTAGAGTAGTATATAAAGGCCCAAGAGCCGACCAGAGGACCTCAGTTTGTCCTCTTGGTTCTCCCCCTCCAACCTTGGTAACTGGAGAGCTCTGGTTCACACTCACCCGCCTCTTGCTTCTTTTGAGCAACCTGTAGCACTGACATTATACAAGCGTCAACACCTTTATTGGTTGTTGGGTTGTTTCAGATGTGGCCTAGCTGTCTGTGGAGAAGATTTATGTCTATGGAGGCCAGGCTGGACTTTGGGGTGGTGTCTGGTGTTACCACTGCGTGGTACAACCCATCAGTGTGAGAGCTGATGATGATGGTCTGTGAGCCTTTCTGGATGGAATAGGAGTCAGAGTTTGCTGGGAAGGATGTGGATAGTCTGGCTTCCACTAGCTTGGGGACGGAGATGAGCAACAAGGTGAACTCTGGGATGTGTAGCACTTTTGTGAGTGTCACTTTATAGCATGATCCTTTTATAGATGATCGTATGATGACAGTGCCAATTCTGATGGCGCTGACCATGAAGTCATCTCCAAACTGGATTTTGCGTGGTGGCAAGAGTGCAGAGTATGTTTGGAACCATTTCTGGTGTGGTACCATATGTGATGTCACTCTGGAGTCAATGATGATGGCAGTTTGTGGTGTGGACTTTGGATCAGACAAGACGTAAGCCTGAATGCGGTGGTATAGAGCTTGGTCTATGTTCTCACTAGTTACATTGGTTCTATCGGGGGGGTCTGGCACTGACCGCTCCAGTACTCACAACTCTGGCACTCCAAGGTATTATGTCCAGTGGTCCAGTGGTACTCACACCATTTGCCCCCCTTTCCCACCCTTTTGTAATCTCCTCTGGACATAGTGGCGTACACGCTTCCAGAGGTTGACGGGAGTTGGAGTCGTGTGTTCTCCGATAGGATCTGAGTTTTGATGGCGTCAAAAGTCAGTTTTGCTTCCTCCATGGTGTTAATGACTGATGAAGTGAAGGCGTTCCACTCCATGGTCTTTGGGAGTGAGTTTAGGAGAATGAAAGCTAAGACTTTTCCATTGACAAAGAACTTCATCCTATTCAGGCAGGACTTGAGTCCAGATGGAGGTGATGTGAAACAACTAGCCCCTAAGGACCGATTGCTTACCAGAGCAAGTAGTAAGCCTAGTAATGCGAAGAGGAATTGTGCTAGTAGAGACTAGGAAACTCCAAGGAAACAAGACTGGGGAAAATCCCTAGTGCTCGCTCTTGGTCTTTATATACTATTCTATTGTTTACATTCGTGTACGCTATATCTACAATATCCTGTGTTATTGAACATGAGAAGTATGCATGCATCTAATAGAACTACTAGAACTAGAGTGCGCACTGGTATCTGTTGCGTAGCCCCAGTATTTCTGAGTTGTGTTGACTAGTTCTGACTTGTGCTTCATACTCGCCTTCTATATTGGGCAAGATGAGTCAGCCATGAGGATTACCATGAGGCACTTATCTGTGACATGCAGCAGCCTTGAGGTTGGTAAGGTTTGCACAGCCATGCACTGCTTGGGTACAGGTGAACACTGCCATAGGGGCTGGATGAGCACTGCTTTAGCACAGGTATTTGCACAGCCTTGCACTGCTGTACGTTGCCTCAATGACTCGTTCTGACTAGAGTTGGCTAAGTCCATATTGGGGTCTAGACATCAGGATAAGTGTAGATATTGCATAGTTAATGCAATATGACATGTAAAAGGCCAGGAAAATTAGTGAAAAATAGGGGTAAAATAGGGTGATTGTAACATGATGTGGTTGGAGATGTCAGACTTGCTGTTCCACTCTGAGGAGAACAGCTGTCGGAACAAGTAAAAGGCGGAGGCGAGGTTGGATGCCTGATAGAGGGTTATGAGTGTGTCATAGAGCGCTTTCGCAGTGATATGGTGGGCTGTTTTAAGTAAGAGGGTGTCAGAGATGTGGTCCTGGATTATCCTGTGCGCCTTTTCATCATATTCTGTCCATTTTTGGAGTTCATCACCTGAGCTAGTGGAGCTGGTGGTGGAAGCACTTTTGGACGTGCTTGCACTTGGAGGAGTGGTGGTAGGTGCCAGGTCAGTGCCGGTGGTTACACCAAGGACTTTTTCGCGGCAAAGTTTGGCAGTGATCCGGAGTTTCCAGATCTTAAAGTTTGCCAGTCTGGTAAGAACCAGGCAAGTGGTGGTTTCACCAGAGGTAGTCTTGGAGGGCATTAGAGATGCAGAGTGGCTCGGGATGTGTCAGAGCAGACGACGAGTTTCATGGATCAGGTAGGTCTACTAGTGTGCGCTAGTGGGGCTCATAACCTGTCAGACTAAGTAAATGGCAGCAGTGCCAACTCAGTGTGCTGCTAGGCAGGAAACATAACTTTATTCACCTAAGTAAATGGCAGCAGTGCCAACTAGGTATATTAGATGAAAGTCAACTACAGGTAGGGTAAATGGTCTCACCTCAGTGTGCTGCTAGGCAGGAAACACAACTAAGGTGAGACAAAGTGAGTCCAAGGCTTAAATGCAGCAAAGGTAAAGGTTGCGCTTAACTCCAGAAACTCCAGTCCAAGGCGAGGTGAAGTGAAGCAAGTGGAGGCAAGTGGAGTAGCAAATAGAAAAAGAAAGAAAGCAAAATGGTACAACGTGTGGCGAATGGTACAAAGAAAAAGGATGGTGGCATACCAAACCTGACAAGGGGTGGATGGGGCATCATTTGACCTATTATGGCTACTCTGTCCAACTGCTCACAAGCTCAGGGTGTTACGTGTAGTGTTGCGACAAGGATTCAAAATGGTGGAAATAGCTGCGGTTCAACACAAAGGTGGTGACAAAGGGGAAGGCCAACATTCAAGGGGGAGTGAAGGAGATTCTCAAGGGGAGAGCCTTGGAACATGCAGAGCAACTTAGAAGTGCACAGTGACTTAGAGAGATCCAGGGGGTGGTTCAAGATATGACGCTAGTATTGTGCAGATCAAGAATGGAGATTAATGTACATGCAGCAATGGTATAAGTACTTAGGCGTATATAAGCGATAGAACCCAGTGGAACCAGATGAAACTACTGCGGAAACTGCGGATGACGCAATACAGCTGAGTATGTGAGAGAAGAACAGGAATATGACACCATTGTGAAAGAAACGGTGGAGCGAGGGGCTGTCCATGAGAAGAGCAAAAGAAGGAAGGGAGAATCACTTGGAGTCCCATCCAGTAGGAGTGTTACGATTCATTCTTTTCTTCCTTGTTACACTTGTCTCCTTATACTACTTAGCCCATTCCAGCGACGCGTTGGACGCTCATTCCCTTCGGCCGGTTACTACCATATCCATACCCCTTATCCTCCAATAGCCATTTGCACACTAACCGGCCTCTTTCCATTCACTCCATGTATCCTTTGTCATAGACGCTTTGTCATGAACGTTCCATCATGTTCCATGACCTTCTTCCCTTGCTTATGTCATCTTCTTTTCTTTCCGTATATAAACCCACTCCCCTTGTACTTTTATCTCTCACGCTTGTCTTTCTCGTACTTCCACCTGAATCCAAGTGCTCTTTTGTCCTACCCCTTAGCCGTGCTAAGGCTTTGTCCTCATTGAGTCTTAGACCATCTCCTGATTGGTCTCTGTGTTGCTTCGACCGTTGCCGTTGCGCAACACCCCTTTGTCCCCTCATCGCCTCAACACCCTTGAGGTACCCCGACTCCCTGCATATCGCAACAGTCGCCCATCACTAGGAAATCCCTAGGACACTTCACCCTTTGCCCCTCGCTCCCGCTTGGTCCATCAGGTTTCTTGAGACTACGCTAGTCCCTACCCGGGCCTATTGTAACAAGGAGTAGAAGGAATGGCGTGGGACCAGAAGATCGGGAAGAGGTGCTGCCGAGTCAGTGATACAACAAAAAGATACTGTTTCCAGCAAGGGTCTGGATTGGAGTAGGTGAAGGAAAAAAGATAAACAAAAGCGTACAACAAGTCAACCATAACATGGGGTGGGGGGCCACTCCAGAGTGGTCTGAGACTCCTGTGCTTGTAGCGAGTGGGCCAGACTGGGAAGTTGTGGTTCAGAGTTGATCTCTGACATGGATGAGCACTTCTTTAGCATAGGTGTTTGCACAGCCTTGTACTGCTGTGCGTTGCCTTCATGACTTGTCTTGACTATGGTTGGCTAAGTCCAAATTGGGGTTTAGGCATCAGGATAAGTGTAGATATTGCGTAGTTAATGCAATATAGTGTGTAAAAGGCCAGGAAAATTAGTGAAGAATAGGGGTAAAATAGGGTGATTGTAACACCAAGCACACA
This sequence comes from Phylloporus cf. tubipes, assembly GCA_038094315.1. Taxonomy (NCBI): domain Eukaryota; kingdom Fungi; phylum Basidiomycota; class Agaricomycetes; order Boletales; family Boletaceae; genus Phylloporus; species Phylloporus cf. tubipes. The sequence continues at coordinate 15,147 of JBBPTZ010000481.1, read as the reverse complement.
AGACTTCTTCCTCCAATGCTGTAAACATATCAATAAAACAGTCATAACAGCTAGGAATGGGTTCTGTAAGAGCCATTAAATCATCAGAGGAAGAGGAAGAACTAGAACCCATAAATGAGTTTAATTCAAAGTCAAAATTGGATAGTACTAGAGAAATTGGAGAAATTGGAAAAGGAATAAAACCAGAAAGATCATCATCAAAAGGTACAGAATCAGAACTGGTATCAGAAGAACAAGCTACAAGATCATGTTGGTGCTGAAGATCAGCTTGCCAAAGCTGATAAGCTTGTTCTGTGGCTGTGCGAATGTCGAATAGCAAAGCTTGTTGAAGTGATTGGCAGGGCATAATGGTAGAAGGGGGGATTGTGAAGTAAATAGCATTAAGTTCTTATATACGACTACCTATTTTTGCTATCTACACAGTCCCGACGCCATTTTCGTGCCCGTGAGGTGCCTGTACTTAGCACAAACAGCTGTGCTCCCAATTTGCCCCATGTGAAATATTGCACCTTCCTAATTTGGATGTCGCATGTGAAGTAGAATTTCTATTTTTGAATAGCACATGCCTACTTACCAAAAAAGGATGTGGCTATGATGTGGTCGGATTTAGAATTTTCAAACACAGCGGTCAGAAATTCGCAATTCATGGGGCACTGCCACTCAGACTCTGACTGGTGTCAGAGCCATGTCAGAGCCATGTCAAAGCCTTAGAGCCAGTTCAGGAGGGCTGCTAGCAGCCTAGTTGCGTCGGCTGTATCACTTGCTAGCTCAGCTAGTATCGGCTAGAGTGGTCCTGTGCTCCGAGCAAGTTGGACTCCATGATCTCCTATCTGTATGAGTCTGGGCCTTCACATAATCAAGATAGCAGAGTCTGAAATGCCCCACGTACTCTCAGCATGCCCTCAAACCACCACCCGCACATCGACCATCAGTCTCTGCAGAACATACTTTTCAGTTTTTCTTCTTTCATTGTTCTCTGTGGAATCAAGGCGCTATGAATGATGCACCACCAACCACCCAAGCAGCCACTCCAGCAAACCTGACTCTATTGATCTGACAACGAAGTCCATAGGATGCTGGACATCCTTATCGAACAAAAGGCAAAAATGGCACAATCTTGTAGTTTCACACTTGCCACATTCAATCTTGTAGCCAGAACACTCAATACTGGTAGGGCGGGGTCGTCTGTCCAGAACAAATTCACCTCAGTACGTTACCATTTATTATGGAATTGGAACACAATGATGAACATATTCACACAGCTCAAGTCGACCTTCAGGGCAATAGATGCATGGATCAACAGTTTCAGCCATGGTCGTTGAAGTGAGACCTGTGGTGCAAATGTCGATGAAATGTTACCAGAGGAAGTTTTGAACTGGGATCAGTACATTTCGGGTCGCTCTGACGTGTGTATTCTCTTATGCAACCTTCACCTTGTACTCATTTCAGTCTAGAAAAAAGAGATATCACGCTTCCGTAATGCGGGGTGGCCATTCTATGCAAAGATAAAGCAAATCTGCGCTGGTTCATCTGCTGGCACTGAGGGGCACAAATCGTATACGACTGGGTCACGAGATAATCTGGAGCCAACCACCTCTCAAGCGCCGAGCCAGCTCATGTATGAAATAGATCAAGATACAAACATGCCAATGGCGTTCGATGAAGCAGGGTCTTATGATGGTCATGCACTCGGGAATACCATGCAGCCTAGCATTGGTGATGAGTTGGATCTTACGCGGTTGCTCAAACTTGGTACCAATGTCACTTCAACCAACCCTCAGGCTAGGATGGCAGCAGCATGCAATGCTATGTTGGCTATAGCCCAATTGAATCAGGAAATCTCCCCCATGACAACACGCTCCCCCAATTTCTCCTCAGACAGTGGCGGTCAGACGTTTTTTTCAGACATATCTGTCACTCACCCTCTCCCCACCTCCACTCACACAACGCTGGTATCAATGGCTAACAAAGTTTCAAAGCCTCATAGCCAAGGTAGGACATCTGCCATTTCCTGTCGGACTCCATCCATTGCCCCATCCTCCCACAAACATTCAAAGACCACGAATGCAGAATCGACTATGGCAAATGCTGCTGCCATGACAAACATGACTGGCACAATCAACTGAGCGACAGACTGTATGATGGGCTTTCAGACCATGCTTGCTGCCCCATCTTTGACTTCTGTCCCCAACCAGCCTTCGCTTCAGCCTCCGGCTTTCTCTCCACCCCAAATTGCGTCACATCGCTCACTTGCGATGTCTCATCTCAACAACGATGTCAATCTTGATCCCACCATCCGTGCTGAGTTATTCTTGGAGTTTGTGTCGAACGACACATTTTGTCAGATGTACACTGATCTGGACGATGCTGTGCTGCACCATACCATAGCCGTAAACTGGTACCAGAAGTGATACCCAGTACAATCATCCATTTCGTCACCAGCCTCTGTCTCCTCCTTCGCCCCCCCACCCTTGATTGTCAACTCACCTATTCTTTTTCAAGCTGGCAATCCACTGGTATCTTCAAGTCCCGCAACACAATCATCTGTCTCATTTTTGTCTAAACCCGCTCTGGGCACCAACACGTCCATCCTCAGTGGTGACAAGTACTTGGCAGAACCCGGGCCATCTGCTGTGGGAAATGTGGGTGTTGTGGCAGAGATGAATTACCAGGTCTATAGTGATTTCTCGTATGATGGTGCATCTTTGTTTGAACAGAATTTCTGATACTCATTTGTACTATGCTCCTCATTTCCTTTCATACTAACATGATGTATTTGTTGTATGTAGCAAGTACTACATAGTAATCTCAATATCAGCATTGTCGTCTCCGTTAAGCTCCCTAGCATGCTGAAGCTGTAGATAATCGTCCCACATCTGGCGTGCAATTCGATCGCGCAAGTTCGTATCTCCCTCCTCTTTCTCATCCCAGTTATCACTGTGTTCTTCGTCAAAGCTATTGGTCACATCATTGTCATTGTCATCATCATCGTTGTCGTCATCATCATGTGATGGCCAACCGTCTGGATTATGCAACACCATAAAATTATGGATGGCGCAGAGTGCCATGGGAATGCATGCCTGGATCTCTAAGGGGTAACGGGAGGGTAAGAGGAGAATTCGAAATCGTTTTTTGAGTACACCAAATGCGCATTCAATCACATTGCGTGCTGACGCATGTCGCAAATTGAAAAGTTCCTGTTGAGTAGTAGGTCTGTACTTTGTTAGTTAAACACCAAAAACAAAATGGATACTCACCATACATCTGCCTGTCCCCACTCAGCCAAATGATAACGCACTTCCCGATAAGGGATGAGGAGTGAAGTCTTGGAGGGAAACCCAAGGTCACCAAGGAGATATTGACCCTCAGGAATTTCCAGGTTGCGTGAACACACATCACCGAAAAGGTGGGAGTCTGAGGCCGACCCCTCCCATCCGGTAAGCGCATATGTGAAACAGAGATCAAAATCGCATGCGAAGAGACAGTTTTGCGAAAGGAAACCCTTGCGGTTTCAGTAGGCAGAGATGAGACAAGCTGGCAGAGAAATGGGAATGTGGCTGCCATCGATGGCTTCGATGGCATCCTTGAAGTACGGGTAAAGTTTGCTGTTGAGTCAGATTTTGAGGGAAAGGGGATCAACGCCAGGCGGCTTGACAAACGTGGTATAGATTGGTGGAGCAGAGAAGATTAGGACCATTTTGCAGAAGTAGCTAGTGATGTCATTAGTCTTCATCCTAGTAATGCACAGTACTTACCGTGAAATGGTATTGTTAGCTCGTTGAAAATGCTCCCCGACGTGCCTCACAGGCAGACCAGTGATACAAGTATAAAGGAAAATTGTGAGTTGTTCTTCTAGTGACACAGATCTTGAATTGGCATGCCCATGGTCTCGAAGAATCATAATTAGCTCGTTGAAGAGCTCAGTGGACATCCCAAGTTCGTTTCGGATGCGATCTGGGTGACCAGTTAACAGTTCAATCACCCATCCTTCACCAGACAGGATGGACGTATGATACAGCTCAGGATCCTTGCAGGGTTGATGAGTCGCAGCCTCGGAGACGACACCAACTATAGCACAAACAATGATGTTGAGGAGTAGTGTCATGTACTGGATGAGGCGTAGTCGCTGCTCTGATCATAAGACCAGCATGGGGAGGGGGGAAGAAGGACAATGTAGTCCCCAGATACAGCCAGGTGGAGGTTTCCGAGATCATGGAGTACCAACTTGCTCGGAGCACAGGACCACTCTAGCCGATACTAGCCGAGCTAGCAAGCGATACAGCCGACGCAACTAGGCTGCTACATGTCACGTCGGCCAATTTATCCTGGCGATATTTTGCTAAACTTATCCAAGCGATATCGATTGGATATCGCCTATATGTCGCTAGGGTCTCGCCCACATATCTTCGAGTGATATCGAGCATACACAGGGCAGCCGAGATCAGGTTGATATTTCTGTGAGATATCTGAGGGATATTGAATAGAGATTGCTGTGACATCAGCGAACGGATGTCAGGGAGATACGCTCTGTGAGATATCATCCAGATATCTGGTGTGGATACCGCTACAATATTACGGTAGATATCACCACGCATCACGGGAGATATCGCGACAATATCATACAGATATTAGAGCGATATCAACAGTATCTGACATTTGAAGCGAGTTTTTTGAGCACTTGATGAATATCAACTTGGAGGTCCGTTGTCCGTTTTTCAGGATGAATTCGGTTTCCTCAATGCTACCACGACCATCATTATGGAAGTATATTGACATCTCCCTCGACGCTCCTTGCTGACAGATGCGCCGCCGTCCTGTCCCTCAAAGCGACGCTGCTGACTCGCGAAACGGACGACTGGTCCTCTCGCAGCGTGCTTGAGACGTCATTCGACCACTCAAAGGCCCAACAAGGACTTGGCCGTCGCACGGGTGCGGGTGCGTACCTGTACCCGCACCCTACGCAACAGTAAGTAGTGACTGTCACGACGACGACCACATTCACAACGATGGCACAGTGGACACGGATGACGATGAGCGCGAGGGCAACGCGTCTGCGTGCCACAGCACATCCTGGCCACTCCAGCCACTCTCCGCCAAATGTCGACAACAACGACGCGTCCCGTGTGGCCCTCACTGTGTCGTTGACAACACAGCGCATTGGCAACGAACGCACCACTACCACCTCGTTGTCGACAATGACGACGTGTCCCGATGGTGAGGGCACAGTGATGTGGTTCCCCGGTCCCTTCCCCCATCGTGTCGTCGACGAGGACGGCATGGCGCAACAGCAGCGACCACGCCACCACTACCACCGCGTCGACGACAACGACGACGCGTCCCATACACCCCCCACCATGAAGTCGATGAGAACGGCACGGCGCAGTGGCAGCGACCACGCCGCCACTACCCCCGCGTCGACGACGATGACGACGATGCATCCCCGTCCCGTCCACCGTGATTGCGTCGTTGTCGACAACAACGCGTTCCATCCGGCTCCCGCTGGGTATTGATGAGGACAACAAGTGCAGTGGCAGCAATCTTATCCACTACCGCCGCGTCGTCGTAGTTGATACATCCCAGCAATCCTGTATATTACACGCATCTACATCATGACCCCAATACCATCTGCAGTTGCATTGTTCATTGTCCGAACTGATTCATTCGACGGTGATATGTTTCCGATATCAGCTGCGATATCACAATGATATCACAGAATATATCATCACGATATCATGGACAAGATAGCATGATATCATAGGCGATGTAGTACGATATCACCCTGAGATGTACCACGCGCAAACAATATATTTGTCGGTATGATATCGTACTTATATCGCACTAACATCAATGTATGGGACGGAGGTGACATCGTATTACGATATCTTCCTCATCTCACGCGGAATTTATCACCACGACATTGGTACGATATCGTACCGATAAAATCCGCTACGATATCGTGGCGATATCTCAGTCAACGTGACGTGTATGCCTATCAGCGCCCTCCACGATTCGGGATAACTTTACCTTATCCGGCAGTTTGTCGATTTTCACAAACCATCTGACAAAACGATAATACTGTGTGTTTCGTAGGTCCGGCCAGTAGTGCACACCGACTTGCCGGAATCTCCTTCAAGTCAGGCCTCCAGTGTGGTGCCAGTACTTGAGTTGCCATAACGCATGTTGTTGCAGCCACACCATCCCGCATCCGATCTCATTACAAGTGCCAGGGCGGAGGTTTGATTCCTGGATTTCGATTCGTGCGACTTCGAGATGATTGTCATTCATTTGTTACTGTACACCTGAAATCGTCGTCAACCCCATGCAAAAAAAAGATTGCCAACCGGGGATGCATGTTTTCCGATGCTATCGACAGAAAAAGTACTTTGATTCGATTCCCCTTTCTTATACAGCATCGAACACAGGCATTCATACAAGACAATGATTCTACTTCTACTACGCTGGTGTCGCTTCGACCCCCGCTTCATCTTCGTGAACTGGTTCAAAGCGGAACAATTGAGAAGGTGGAAAATACGGGGGAAGAGATTTGGTGGATTTGATGAGTTCGACTTTGACCTTGACGGTGATCAGCCGATTGGAACGTCGTAAAGAACAAGACAGAAAGTACCACATCACGGTCCGGAGACACCTGTTTCTCGACTGTCCATCCCTTCTCGCGTTCGTCGACCGGTTCGATGCTGAACATGGAGGCTTCTAGCGGAATACAGCAAACCTGCGAAAAACGACTCACGTGTAGGCATCCTGATGTTTGCGGTAGGTGGCGTGCCATACTACGCTCTGGTTTTCGTAGACGGTGGCATTGACATTATCCGCAATTATTGTGGTGAAGGGGTAGCCGCCTATGCTGAGCAGGTAACAGTCGGGGCCATCCTTTTTGATTTTCCACTACAACAGATGAGCCCTGCATTCGGAGTAGACAAAAAGCTGTCATACAGCTGTGATTGGCCCGTTGAGGACAACCTGTTGCCAAGCTGGTATTATGAAATTGATGCCAGTGGGCGGGTGGTCGTCAGAGACGAGAGAAACGACTTTAAAGGTACCGGAAGTGAGGTTAGGAGCCATCGAGATGTTGGTTGTGATAAGCAACTATGGGATCAAGCCAACTTACTGATTGTTCGTTTTATAGGTCGAATCGCCGAGACCCCGTTTCGATGGTCGTTTACGCAGTTTCCTCCTTGGTGTTATCTTAGCGTTCATCGGAATTTGACCGATGTCCTTACGCCGCGATAAGTTGTTTCAGGATAGTACTCCCGTGCCTCGTTCATAATGCGACTGAGAAAATTGCGTGCCCAACACCGCCCACGCCATCATCCTTCTTTCTGTCAGCGGTACCCGAACTGATGTTCGATACCAACAGTCCGGACAAGAATTTGCCAAAGCGAACTAATAGTGGAGCCATCACTTGCAAATAGATCGGAAGAAAGCCCAGTCATGACTCACTGGCTCCATTTAATGATGCTTTGCTACCGAATATTTCCGTGACATCCGATCAATCTTAATGGGGTTTACATGTTGCTTGACCCACTCCGGGCTCATTTACCTAACGCAATGTTCAATTGTTATCCACACGATCAGGGGTCAACGCATGTCAATCATATCGCTGGATTCTTGCGATAATGCGCGCTGAAGCGATGGTACGCCTTACAAAGCATGTGGCTTCTGAATCGCCCCACTATTCCCTGCCCGTGTGTTCCTTCGCCGCTGTGAATCAGTACACCCCCGAACGTGCGGACCTAAAAGGATAGCAACCCACAAACGTTTGAATACCAGAACGCTTGGAAGAGTTCAGGTGTGCCAAAACCCTCATGCTGACTGCCCTAGTGGGACTCACGTCCCTGAATGTCGACATTCTTGTGCTGGGGTGAGACCCCCGAGGAACAAGAAATCAAGAACTTGTTGCTTCGCAAACGCGTGGTCAATAGCGACAATGTCGGAATGCGGCCTTGCGGCCTCGGCGATAACAACCTTTGGTGCACTGCTGGGATGAACGAAGGGCATGATGGAATGCTAATCACCCCACCGGCATAGACACACTGGTTTGATGACAAGTGGTCTTGCATCAAAGGACGAGCATGAATAGAAGTGACTGTCTTTCTGGTACTGAGGAACTCTATTCGGATTCGGGCTATTCTTCCATTCTACATCGGATGTTTTCCCCCTAGTCCGAATCGAAGTTCGATTTATGGGTTCGCGCCGATGCAACGCTCGTTGCGGCTGGTTGTATTTTGTCGTTGTCACTCCGGGTACAGTAGAAGACTGAAGTCCGGACTTGCAGAAGTAAGTAATGTCCACGACATACCTCTGGTCGTACTAGAGAGAATATATTTGAGTTAAGGAGAGTGGGCACTGCCAGAACGACGGCATTCTGAGCTGGCAAGTCTCCAACTTGTGGTGTGATCTCGTGACAGTTCGTGCAGAAATTGATCTGAAGATACGCCACGGTGTGGTTGGCTACATACTGACGAAAGTATCGAAACCACGTCAGCTTCCTTTCCTCAAGAAACGGCATGTCTACGACAGGCACCATCCCATTCACCGTCAACGAGCGTGTTCTGTGTTATCACGGACCGCTCATCTATGAAGCCAAGATCCTGAAAACCGAAACATGGGACGAAACCAACACCAAACTCGCCGGCGTTGGCCCACATTTTTTTGTACACTACAAGGGGTGGAAGCAAACGTGCGTCTGCCTTGCGCGCTTCTCTTTGCTCTCTCTGTGTTCCCTCACCCTCTCGTGTCCCGTCCGGTCTTGGCCCTTCCAGTGGGTAATCCGAAGCTCTGACTGATCCACGCGTCTTCTCCGTAGATGGGACGAATGGGTCCCCGTAGGGCGTCTTCTCAAGTTCAACGAAACCAACGTTGCGCTTCAAAAGGCGCTCTTGAGCCAAGCGTCCCAAGCAGCATCTACTTCTGCAGCGGGAAGCAAAAAAGGTGCAGGGGGAAGTGGATCAGGTGGTGCCGGTGGTGGAGCTGGGACTGGAACCGGACGGGGTGGGAGGAAGGACGGGAGGGGAACAAAGAGGGGTAGGGAGGAGGTGAGTCTATGCGGCCGTGATACGCCTCTCACTTTGGCATGTCAAATGGTCTGATCGCTGACCGGTCGCTATGCTGTTATAGGACGACAACAGTCGAAAGCCGGAGATGAAGTTGAATGTACCCGAAGTACTCAAAGTGCTCCTTGTCGACGATTGGGAGGCTATCACGAAGAATAACCAGGCACGTCCTCCGCCGATCGTCACCTTTGTCGTTCGTTGTCGTCACTAACCGTGGCATTTAGCTAGTCCCACTTCCGCGGACGCCAAGTGTGGTTGAAATTCTCCAAGAATTTAAAGACCATATCGCAAAAATGGGTAAACAGACCAGGCATGTAACTTTTCTGGTATCTAGTGGTAGCCGCTTCTCTCTGACAGTCGAAATAGCTTGCGTGATCCTGACCTCGTTCTTCCCACCATCATTTCTGGACTCACTGTTTACTTTGATCGCTCCCTCGGTGCGAACTTGCTTTATCGCTTTGAGCGGCCGCAATATGCAGAGATACGTAAGGCATATGTGACTGGTCCAAAAGTCCAAGTTGGGCAGGAGAAGGACATGAGCTCGATCTATGGGGTTGAGCATCTATTGAGAATGTTGGGTATGTTCTCAATCGTGCATCGCATGGCGGATGACTGACGGCGCGTTCCAGTGAGTCTGCCACAGATGGTAGCTAGCTCGACGATGGATGCGGAGAGCATAGGGTTGGTAAAGGATTATGTGAACGAGTTGCTCTCGTGCGTGTCCGCCTTTCGTTGTTTCGCAAGGGTTGCTCACGAATGATACAGCTTCCTTGTTGCTGAGCGTGATAGGTTGTTCCTCGCAGAGTATCAAAGTGCGAGTTTACAGTATCAAAATATCTCGCGCTCGTAATTTATGTTCATGACTTTCGATCGATCCTGAGTTCGCCCGTTTGCGTCAATGACGAGTACACAGTCACGTGATCACTGACGTCACATGACCCGAAGGTATAAGATAATGGCTCTTGTGCTCCAAGGACTCCATTCGACTTTTTGCAATGACCTCTATTATCACAGGTGCAGCTCGCGCAGCACACGCTGCCGCAGCCAGCGTTCTATCCACAGCCCAGATCAAAGTTGGCGACGAGATCCCCACATTGACCGCCAAGGAAAATGATCCTGAAAAGAGTTTCACGCTCGATCTAACCGGGAAGAATATCATTGTGCGCACGGCCTGACATCTCGAGACGAACAGCGTTGATCGTGCCTCCTAGCTCGGCGTTCCTGGCGCGTTCACGCCCCCCTGTAGTTCTCAGGTCCCCCAGTATATCCAAGACTATGACAAGTACAAGGCAAAAGGAATCAAGAATATCTACGTCGTGGCCATCAACGATGCCTTTGTGACCAAGTATGCACCATGCGCGCGTATATGGTAGTCTACCTAGGACTTACGCATATACACAGAGCTTGGAAGGAAAAACTTGCCCCGCAAGGCACTGGTGCGTTGTCCGCTTGTCTATGCGATGAGTCCGGGATGAAAAAAAACGATAGAAGTTCGCTTCATTGCAGATGACAAGGGTGAACTGACGAGTAGTCTTGGGCTCGTCTTCGATGCATCCGGCCTGCTCGGTTCTGTCCGTTCAAAGGTACGCGATATATGTCCTTGGTTGTCCCTATTACAGGTCACAAAGTGCATTTACTGAGTTGGATATTTAGCGTTATGCCATCATCGTGGAGGAAAACATAGTCCAGCTTCTTGCCGTTGAAGACGAGCCAGCCAATATCACGGTAACTGGTTCACATGCAATCTTGCCGCAAGTTGCGTAGGCTTGTGCGTTTGTTTTAGAAGATACGAGGGAAGCAAGTCGTCTGTAAGATATGTCAAGGTACAGGAGTGATCGTGTAAATCCTTGCCCGATGTAACAAACTGGTAACAGCGTTTTACTCTTGTGATGCTCTCTGCGATAAGATTCAAATGTCGGCGTATCCCAGCATTGCGGCTCTCATATTATCCCGAATCGTGTTCCTAGAGGAAACTTGACAAATCGGCTGTTTAACGATAGACGAAAGTGCAAGGTGGTCAACGTGATCGAGAAAATTTACAAGTAATGCATCCTCCCTTCAGTGGAGGCATGGGGTTTCTTAGCTCAAACCTCCTGTACAAGATGTATTACCGGGTGCTATGTACCAAGGCGTTATTCGGTCCCGAAGAAACCGATGGGATGATGGAACGTCGTCTTTGCAAGACCGCGATCGAACTGCTTTCGACCCTTGATGAATGCGGTACACGGAGGCAATGATCGTCGCAGCAATCAGATTGATGAATCGACCTCCAAGTGGACAGCCACTGATATCATCGAATGGGCAAGGACCCGTAGTTTCCTCTGCGTGAGCAGGATCCAGAACTAAGAAATCGTTCCAAATGATTCGCTAAAAATGTTGTGTAACAATCAACACGGGGAATCGTATCCTGGAATTCCCTGCGGGTAAATCGACAATATGACGAACGTTATGTAACGACTTTATCATCCTGCTACATGCTGTGTGAAGATCAAGCCTCGAGGCCACTACCGTTCGATCTACTCCTTTTGATGCGGCGTTGAGAACGTCATGCGACAAAATCCTTGTATCGGCGCATCATGATTGATGATCGGTCACCAATGCCAAAGAGTATATTGTACTATCGCTGTGATCAAACACTGCCCTTGTCGTAACTCGATTTCGTCTTATAATCCAGGTCTGTATCCCCCCCTCTCTCAACAACCCACCACTCTTAATTCACGAACACTTACGGATTAAATCATGTTTTACAACAAACTCGCTCTCATCGTTCTTACCATCGTCACTGTCGCGGCTGCTTTACCAGCGCCCGATACCAATTATGCGCCTGACTCGGAGGCCTATATGATCGGTGTCGTGAGCGGCCCGTACCGGAGGAGCGAAGACTATGGCGTCATGCCAGAGTATGTCCATCGCGTATTCAAAGTGTCGTATATCCTTAACGAATTTTCAGTAGCACGAGCTCCCACTTTGCGCCAAACCGGTAGTAGGGATGGTTCCTCCATATTCTTGTCTTTATCGTATTTTTGAAGCCAACACACGGCATTGTCTGGAATCCAAGTGCGGAGTTATGCTATATTTATGGAGGGGGGAACGGCTTAGGCCACACGAAAAATGTATCATCACGTTACTTACCCAAAACGTGCCCAATATTGCTTCCGGGAAATTCCACGACGGGATCCATTCCCCTGATCACCAACACATTTCTCACCGTTCCCCCCATATCATGGAGAGGCGTGATCCGGGCATCGTATAGACCGAGGGAGGCCAGAACAAGGGTAGCGTCTGCATCCGTAATGCTGTCGACAAGAAGGACTGGGACGAGACGATCGACATGCGTCGACAACTATTCGATTCCTGCTTTAGAACTGTCGCCAACAGCAGCAACACCCAAGATCATCCCAACGTGGCAAAGCGCAGGAGGTGAATTCCCCAAAAGATGCTGCTTGACTCGTGAAGGACACACGACTGACTTTGTATACGACCTGAGTCTGTTGGATACGCACTTTCTCTCGTATGTGTCGGTATCAAGTGCCGCTTCATAGCACTCCATAGTACGCTCCAGTTGTTGGCAGACGTTCTCCGCTCGAGTGCATGCCCAGAAAGACGGTTGTTCCAGCCCCAATTTTAAGTAGACACGTAAACAGCACGAAAATCAAATCACGAAATGCCCACTTTGCATGTAAGAGTTGCGATCACTATCCAGTGCAGCCTTTGCTATTTGTTCGATCGGAGCCAGAAGAATCGAGATAAACGTCTAGAGTACAATGGCCCTCCAAGGTGGGGTGGCAGAATTTTCGTTAGTACGTTGGGTCTTAGGGTCAGTGAACGTCTTGGAAAGGGACAGAGGGAACATCACATTGGTGTCCAGGGGGACGCATAACCTAACATGTACCTGACTCAGGTCAAGGACCGTACTTATTAAAGGGGTTTTCACTGTCGTCCAGTCTACCGCCAAAGCCCAGGGCACGCACGGGCAGGAGAAGCCATGACCCTGAACACGGGTGGATGAATGAGTGCCACACGGATGACTGCAAGCACGGCATACACATACCTGGTCGTATCGCCGCTTGTTCCCCTGCTCATGGCAGTGCTGCCACCATACCATATACACGTGAACTGCATTTCCGCGTTAGCAAGGTACGCTGCGCCCCAAACACTGCCAAGCTAGCAGTCTTTTTATTCGGGCCTGTGTCCTCCCGGATCCTCTCCGCTACCTCTCACCACTACCCACTACCCACATGTCGCTCAACAAGCTTGCGCTCAAACTTCTTTGCATTGCCGCTGTCGCAGCTGCGTTACCAACGCCTGACGGTCATATCAGTGTGGACGCGGGTACAATTGGTGTAATTGTAACATGAGAGAACTCGTCGCCGTCGTCTTGCACGAGCACGTTACTCCATTGATCAATGCATGTATGCCTGACGCATTTTCTGCAGCAACTCTTTGAATCTTAAGATTCTCTCCAAACCTACTCCTGGTTTTTGACCCAACGAATGGTGCTGTCTGGGATACAAGTGTGGGATTTGTACTGTATTTAAGGACTCGGAAGGTTGACTGGGACGGCGAATGTATCATTACCTACTTCACATCACAGTATTGCAGGGACAGTCTTCCGAGGGAGGGAAGACTACGAAAGTGACAGTTCCGTCGTCAAGAAGCGAGCCGAACCGAAACAAGCGAGAATATATGATGTGTATGCAAAAGCTGGGCCGAGTCTGTGTCCTCCCACTGCTCGGTTCATCATGTCGCTCAACAAGCTCGCGCTGACACTTGTCAGCATCGTTGCCGCTGCGGCTGCGCTACCTGCGCCTGGCCATCACGGTCATTTCGAGTGCGACCGGGAACCAGTTGCCATCGTTGGGCCACCACTCCCACCACTCCCACCCCACTCCGAGTCTAAGCCGGCATGAACTCGTGCCAAAGGTCGTGCACGAGTGCGTTGTCGTTTGCATATTCAATGCGTCACGCATGCCTTGACGCGTTTTCCTACAGCAGCTTCAAACTCGAGGCACACTTCAACTTTGTATAGTACATAGTGGTTGCCATTTCACCGAGCCGGTTCGGACCAAGCACGCGGCGTCGTCTGGGATGGAAGTGCGGGATTTGCACTGTACATATTTGCGGACACCGGATGGATTCAGACCGTATGATAAATGATGTACTATCGCGTCAAATCACCGAAAAAAAGAGGAAAGGAATCAAAAACCTTGATGGGGACGTCGTCTGAATCGAATTGCAAGAGTCTGTCTAGAGACGGTCGACGTGATCCGTGTAAAGGAAACGTGACGTCACCAGACAAGAGTTGACCGTCAGTTCGGTGGGGGATACGAGGGTAAAGAGTTCCTGTTGATATCTTTTATGCCAAACTGTTGGGCGCACGGAGAATAATGTAGAGGATACGCCAATCGAGCAGATGCGAAGCAGTGAGTATTCTGCCCCTAATCATGTCATGCCAGTGCACGAGGAAATGTGAGTTTGGACCAAAAATCTACAGTAGATCGTATACGCGTATACGGTGGGTGGAGAAGAAATTCTAAGCATCAACCAACGGTTCTCTTCTTCTGCTTCTTCTTGGCTGGTCCCGCATCCTCCACGCGGCCAAACTTGCCCGCCCTCTTGGTAGCAACACGTAACAAAGCCCTCTTGGCCTCCCCGTCTGGGAAACTCGTGGGGTCAAAGTAGACAGGAGCGAGTTCCAGTAACCTGTGAACCCCACCATCAGAAATGTTTCAAGGAACCAAGCCAAGGACGTACCATTCAGGCTTGACATCTGTAACCGTGCGAATAAAATGTCTCGTCGTCAGGACAAACTCGTTGAAGATGACCCAGTCCGGCTGTGTGTCTAGACCGCAAGACGGGTGCAAACCGACAACCTAGTGCCGTCGTCAACCAAATCTCATCAGAAAGAAAACGCGCGCACGTACTTGGTTGTCCTTGACCGTCAAATAGTTACCCTTTTCACCCTCCTTGTGTGCGACTTGCATAAAGAAGCCACAGCATAATACTCTTCGAATGCCGAGATTCCTCTTTCTCTCGTCCGCGGTTGATAAAAGTGCCACTTCATAACGCTCCATGG